>JAODAL010028272.1:0-53611 GCA_025379985.1 Phyllomedusa bahiana
GGGGGGTGGGGGGGGGGGGGGGGGGGGGGCGGGGGGGGGGGCCCCCCCCCCCCCCCCGCCCCCCCCCCCCCCCCCCCCCCCTTTTGATCTGTGTGTATTTGGGGGGGGCCCCCTCCCCCTGCTTTGTGTGTAGTGGTGGGGGGGGCCCCCTCCACCCCCTGTTATGGTGTAGTGGTGGGGGGCCCTCTCCCCCCTCCGTATTTGTTTGTGGTGGGGGGCCCTCTCCACCTCCCCCCGGGGGCCCCCGTGGGTGCTTGAGAGGGCCTCTCCACCCCCCCCGGGGTGTGGGTTTTTGAGAGGGCCCTTCCACCTCCCCCGGGCCCTGTGGGGGCTTTAGAGGGCCCCCTCACCCGGCCCGGGGGGAGGTTTGGGGAGGGCCCCTCAAACACCCCCTAAAGGGCCCGGGGGGGGGGGGTGAGAGGGCCCCTCCCCCCAAACACCCCCATGGCCCTCTCAAGCACAGCTGGAAATGCTTGTGGGGGGGGCAACCCCCTTCCCCCCCTGGGCCCTGTGGGGTGCTTTAGAGGGCCCCCTCCTCCCCTGCGGGGGGTTGTTGGGGCTTGGGGGGGGGCCCCTCTTTTTACCCCCCGGGTTTGTGGGGGTGGTTGGGGGGGGCCCCCTTCAAACCCCCTGCTGTGTGTGTGGTGGTGGGGGCCCCCCTGGCTAAACCCAACGTCTAAAGGGGGGGCCCCGGCTCTACCTAACTCTAAAAGGGGGGCCCCGGCTCCTACCTAACTCTAAAAGGGGGCCCCGGCTCTACCTAAAATCTAAAGGGGGCCCTGGCTCTACCCCAACTTTTAAAGGGGGCCCCGGGTCTCCTTAAAACCCCAAAAGGGGGGCCCGGCTCTACCTAACTCTAAAAGGGGCCCCGGGGTACCTAATTTTTTTAAAGGGGGGGCCCCCGGGTACCTTTAAAATCCCAAAAGGGGGGCCCCGGGTACCCAAAAATTTCAGGGGCGCCCTGGCTAAACCTTTAAAATTTTAAAGGAGGCCCCCATCAAAAAACCTAAAAAAAGGGGGCCCCCACCCCTTTCCCAAACATAAAAAGGGGGGCCCCGGAAATGCCTACAAACTTAAAAGGGGGTCATGACTAGGTACCCAAACCAACCTACCTTTGGGGGTGGGGCCCACCAAAAATTATCCAGGGGGGTATACCTACCTAAATAGGGCCTATCTAATTAGCTGGGGCCTTGCACATTTGCCAACCTACCTAGGGTCTTGTCTACCTACCTGGTAATATAATTGAGAGGGCAGCAGCCCATAGTTGTAGCATTACCTCCAGGGGGTTAGTCCTCTCCCCACCCTCCAACCCCTTAGGGTACTAGGCCTCTAAGTTATGGCTTGTACCTGCTCTCCCACCCCTGGGAAATTTGTACAGAGATGGGAATAGGTAAAGAAATGCTGGAAAATTGAGGATTCTAAGATATTTGTGTGTAATTTCTGCAGGGATGAGTTGTGACTGGGGCAAGTCATCATGGCGGTGTGGAACGGATGCCGAAGAGAAGGGAAAAAGAACAACTCGAAAGAAAGAGAACGACTCATCAGATAGGACATCTCCGGTGAGTCCCTGATTTCAGGGGTTATTTACTTCTTTACTGGATCAGTGCTGTATTCACTGTAATGTGATGTGACCCGAGCTGGTGTCTGTGGTCTCTATATGGCGGTGTTGTAGGTTGTATCTGTGCGGGTATAGTGGCAGCGTACACGTGTCCCTGATTGTAAAAGTGAGGGAACACCTGACCTGTGATGGGAGTTACACTTAAACTTTCTTGCTGGTGTTTATTTTAGAAGGTAGTGAGGTGCGTGACCAAGGGAAACGTGGAAGGGGATAGTGTATGTGAACTATTGGAGGGGGATATTGTATGTGGCTGGTGGTGCAAACTCCTCCTCTCCACGCCTGTTGATGCCAATGCAGGTCGTGACTGAAGCTGGAATCTCGTTCCAAGTCCCGGCGTTTCTGTATTCGGGCTCAGCTGGGAACTTTATCCATCAGTCTCTGGTGAGGCAGTATCGTCTTCCGGTGATCCGCCTGGAGAAACTGCTTGTTATCTCTTCAGTCAGTGGGGAGCTGCTTAGCGACACCATCCAATTTGTCACCAAGCCACTGTCCCTCCATAAGGAAGAGATCTCCTTCTACGTGTTGCCTCGCTCCTCGTCGGCGGTTCTCCTTGGACTTCCTTGGCTGCGGTTCCACTCTTGTACGCTGGACTGGACGACTGGTGAAGTAACTCGCTGGGGTCCTAATTGCCTGAGTCTCTATCTGGTGGCACCTCGCCCGGTGCTTCCCTGCTCTCGCACGACCCTCCGCGAGCCGTTGCCCGGTCTACCAGCCAAATATTTGGAGTTCGCCGATGTGTTTTCGGAGCAACAAGCTGAGATCCTACCGTCACATCGCCCCTATGACTGTCCCATTGAGCTCTTGCCTGGCACCAGCCCTCCTCGAGGTCGGGTCTACCCCTTGTCCGTTCCGGAGACGCAGGTCATGTCCAAATATATTCAGGAAAATCTGCAAAAGGGGTTCATCCGGAAATCCTCCTCTTCCGCAGGAGCGGGATTCTTCTTCGTAGAAAAGAAAGACGGCTCCCTATGGCCCTGCATCGATTATCGGGGCCTGAACAAGATCACGGTGAAAAATAGATACCCGCTGCGTTATCACTAAACTTTTCGATCGCTACAGGAGAAAGATTCTTTTACCAAGTTTGGATTGAAGGGGGGCCTTTAAAATTTTGGTTCGTATCCGCAGGGCGATGAATGGAAGACGGGCGTTCAACACCCGGGGCGGCCTTCGAGTATCTGGTCATGCCATTCGGACTGTGTAATGCCCCTGCCATCTTCCAGGAGCTCGTAAATGACATCTTCAGAGAACTCCTCTACACCTGTGAAGTGGTCTACCTGGACGATATATTGGTGTACTCTCCTGACCTCGAAACCCACCGCAGCCATGTCCGTCAGGTGTTGAGGCGTCTCCGAGATAACCACCTGTATGCCAAGCTGGGGAAGTGCCTCTTCCACCAAACCAGCCTTCTGTTTCTGGGATACATCATCTCTGACCAAGGCTGACGTATGGATCCAGCGAAACTGTCGGCCATGTTGCAGTGGCCACGCCCAGTCGGCCTGCGAGCCATACAGCGTTTCCTGGGGTTCTGCAACTACTATCGCCAATTCATTCCTCACTTTTCAACGCTAGTAGCTTCTATAGTTGCGCTTACGAAGAAACACGCTAACCCTCGTAACTGGCCCTCCGATGCCGAGGAGGCATTCTCTAAGCTCAAGTCTGCCTTTGCCGCTGCGTCAATTTTATCACGCCTGGACCCCGTGAAACCCTTCACGTTGGAAATTGATGCCTCATCTGTGGGGGTCGGAGCTGTTATCACGCAAAAAGGGCCCACAGGCAAGACAGTAACATGTGGCTTCTTTTCCAAGACGTTCTCGCCGGCTGGGAGGAACTACACGATTGGCGACCGGGAGCTACTAGCTATCAAGCTGGCTTTGGAGGAATGGCGTTATCTGTTGGAAGGTGCTCACCATCCCATCCGCATCTATTCGGATCATAAAAACCTCCAGTATCTCCAGACGGCTCAGCGACTTAACCCCCGCCAAGCTAGGTGGTCGCTCTTTTTCTCCCGCTTCGACTTCCAGATCCATTTCCGGCCTGCGGAAAATAACGTGAAGGCCGACGCTCTCTCTCGTGTCTCCGACGTGGTGGGTGAAGAAACTACTCCTGAGCACATAATTCCCCCAGAACGTCTTATCTCGGCTGCTCCAGTTGACCTCCGGAAGGTTCCCCCGGGGAAGACTTACGTAAGCCCTGCTCTCCGCAGACGTATCTTGAAATGGGGACATTGCTCTTTGGTGGCCGGTCACCCCGGCGCCCGAAAAACATTCCTCCTGATATCCCGGTTCTATTGGTGGCCAGATCTCGTTAAAGATGTCAAGGACTTCGTTGAGTCTTGTACCTCCTGTGCCCGCAACAAGACACCTCGTCACAAGCCGGCAGGCCTACTACATCCACTACCCATCCCTACTCAACCATGGTCCCACATAGCTATTGACTTTGTAACCGATCTCCCTCCTTTGGCTGGCAACACCATTGTCTGGGTGATCACAGATCGGTTTTCCAAGATGGCGCATTTTGTCCCTTTGCCAGGCCTGCCGTCTGCCCCTCGCCTGGCTGAGCTATTTTTTCATCATGTTTTTCGTCTGCACGGGCCCCCTCAGCAAATCGTCTCGGATCGGGGGGTCCAGTTTGTTTCCAAGTTTTGGCAGGCTCTGTGTTCCCAACTCCAGGTGAAGCCCTCCTCCTGTCTTCTCCCTGGGTGACAAGGTGTGGCTCTCGTCCAGATATGTCCGCCTCAAAATCCCAACCTACAAACTGGGACCCCACTTTGTAGGACCTTTCGAGGTCCTTAAGCGCATAAACCCGGTGGCCTATAAACTCCGGCTCTCTCCTACCATGCGTATCCCGAACTCCTTTCATGTCTCACTAATAAAACCCCTGGTCCTTAAACGTTTCTCTCAGAAGGCTGTCCCTCCTCCGTCTGTGGCTGATGCCTCCAATGTCTTTGAGGTCAAGGAACTGGGTATGAGGAGGACTATAGGGAAGCGATATTTTCTCGTTGACTGGAAGGGGTTCGGGCCCAAGGAAAGGTCTTGGGAGCCGGAGGAGAACATCCTGGACCGCAGCATCATCCAGAGATTCCTCCACTCCAGAAAGAGGGGGGGGCCAAAGTGGGGGGGGTACTGTCACGGCTGCCCTCACGTCGGGTCGGGGGTCCGCTCGCCCTCCTGCCGGTGCTCAAGTCCACTTACCCGGCCATGCTCCTGCTCCGTCCGTCTCTGTCCCGCGGCCGCGCGCGCGTGCCGGCAGTGTGAAATTTAAAGGGGCAGAGCACCGGTAATTGGCCATTACCGGACACTGCTCCTATTTAAAGCCGACACCTTCCTGGCAGCCTTGCCGGATCTTTAGTGCTCATTGCCTATCGAGAAAGCATTCCAGAAGTCTTGTCTACCATGTACCAAACCCGCTTGCTTACATTTACTGACCACGAATTCCTGCTGCCTACGCCCAAGACCTTCTGCCTGTCCCCGACTACGAGCCAGCCTGCCGATTGCCGTACCTCCCCCTACCCTTGGGCGCCACCGTAAGCAAGTCCCCCATGGTAATCGACCTGGTAGATTCCCGCCGCAGCAAGTCCATCCGCTTTACGGCGGGCACTGTTGAATACCGGGCCTACTTAAGATTCCGCACCTGCACAGCAGGAAATAATTTTTATGTATAGAATCAGGATTTTACGGATATATAGTAGCCCCCCTTACCAAATATGTTTTTATTCCTACATTTAATGCAATTTTGTTTTTTGGTTTTATAGAACTTCTTTACTACATTTATTAGTCCCACAAGAGGACATGAATTTGCAATTGGTTAATCCCTTGCATAATATAGTTGTCTTTATTATCATTTAGGCTCATATCAGTGACAGAACTTTGTTAGTCCCAGTCTACCATGACAACCCATTGGCATCTCCATGCAGAGGGATGATGTTCACTCCATAGAAAGAACCATGTCCCTCTATAAACTTAGGGCCACATGAATGAAAACTCTCTAAGGGCGACATGTATGAATTCGACTGTGTACTTTTTTTTAACTTGGCGCCGGCACTCCAGTTCTAAATATATAGATAAGAGTGTAGAATACGACAGTATGTAGACTTTTGGCGCCAACAATAGAGCCTAATGCGCCAAACTTTGTATGGCATAAGAGAGTAATGCCCAAACTTGTCCGCGTTAAGCTCTAGTAGTGCGCCACAAAATCTGTCGTCTTCTACACTCTCAGACAATCTCAGAACTGATCATATGAATTATTAAGAGGGCAACATATATGAATTCGAATGCATAAATTTTTTTTTTAATTGGCGCCGACCCACAGTTCTAGATAGCTTATAGAAAGTGTATATTACGACAGATTTTTGGCGCATTACGATAGAGCTTTTTGCGCCAAACCTTTGTATGGTCATAGAATCAATTGCGCCAAACTTGGCGCACTAAGTCTCTATGTTCATGCGCCAAAAATCTGCTTACTGTCGTATTCTAACAACTCTCTATATCTATTTAGAACTGGAGTGCCGGCGCCAAGTAAAAAAAAAGTACGCAGTCGAATTCATACATGTCGCCCTAAGACTTTCTTTGTTGCCCATAGCGACCAAAGCTCTCCTTTCATTTCATATAGTGTTCTGAAAAAATGCAACAGGCACTCTAATTGGTTGCTATGGGCAACAAAGTAAGTCTTAGACCAAGACAGTTTTCATACATGTCCCCCTTAGTTGCTATTGATCATGGCATCTAAGGCATAATGTCCAACAATTAAATTGTAGAAATCTCAAAATTTAAGTTCCATCTTGGGAACTTAATGCCCCAAAAACATGGCCAAGGAACACCCCCAAAGTGTGCATCTTGGGTAGGGTTTCAATAAATTCCTTCCGTTTTACAGTGAGGTTTGTAGAATTGTGCCACCAAAATGAGGAACATGAAAATGCATAGCTCTAGTCTACCTTTACTGACAACAGTAGAAGGCAAACACAGGCCCCTGTGCTACTTGGGAAAAGATAAACAGTGCATGTAAATTGCAGAGAGCAGCTTGCCAAACAACACCCCTCCACTAGGGGACAATTAAGAATGATAAAAAAAACTGCAACATTGAATTAATACCTGTTCCACATCAGTATGCAGAAAAGCAACAGTATAATACATGGGGAGATTGCAAAACAAATGCAAAAATAAACCGATAAACAACTAGAAGGGCGAATTGGAAGTCTAACGAGAGTGACTATATCGTTTAGAATTTCAGGAAAACTCGAATCTGAACGAAGTCGAAGTTTTGGTTTTTATTCGCGGGAAACGAAGCGGTTTTAATTGATAAAATGCTGCTAGCACATGGCGATACATGGGCAAAGAACTCTGGGAGGAAGAAGGACGTAGCCTACATGACATGTGCGGAAGTTGAAACCAATCAGAGACCGGACGGGATTCTGATGACCGTCACCGCACTATATAAGTCCGGTGCGCGACGCTGGCAAAAAAAAAAAGGCTGCATACCGCTTCTCACTGTACTGATTAGGAAGGTCTGGCCCGAGGCTGCTTGTAATAGCTCTTACTCGAAGTGAACTGATTTTTATAACACGATTTTTGGGGGTGTCACAGCTTGTCTCATGACTGCTTCTCATACGTTCTAATCTGATTTTTTGGGGTAATGGAGTCTGAAGTCCTGTGTGCTCCCGTGCAGCTGCATAAACATTATTAATGCTATCTGCTCACAGCACATTGAATATCCATTGTTAATTTAAGCCTGTTCCTTTTGTTTTCAGTAAAAGAAACAGCGGTATATTACAATCCCCCAAAAATACCACTTAATTTTTGGTTGCTCATATTCTTTTTTGGCGCAATTTAGATCCAGGGGATTAATTAAGCCGTTGTTCTGTTATTGTGGTCACTAATAGAAACGTCTTTTTCAACCGCCAAAGAAGAAATTTCTTGGCTGTAGCATCAATTCATATCCGAAGGTTAATTAAGCGTTTTTACTGCTGTTGGTGCTCAGTAAAAAACACCTGTTTTAAAAACACGCTACAAACTGTAATTGTTGTCAGCACATTTTCTTTTTGCGCAATTTACAATCCAAGGGTTTAACTAAGGTAATTTTCTGCAGTTGTATCAGTAAAAGAGAAACGTTGTTTTTCCATCACCTCCAAAGAAGAAATTTTGCCTGTAGCATAATTTATATCCAAGTTAAAATTAAGCCTGTTTGTGCTTTATTTTCAGTAAAATACACAGGGCAACATGTAAGAATATTCGACTGCGTCCTTTTTCTTTACTTGGCGCCGGCACTCCATTCTAAATAGATAGAGAAGAGTGTAAATACGACAGCATGAAGATTTTTGGCGCATACATAGAGCTTATGCGCCAAACTTTGTATGGGCCAAAGAGGTGTACTCAGCGCCAAACTTGGCGCATTAAAGCTCTATGTAGTGCGACCAAAAATCTGTCGTAATACCTACACTTCTCAGAATCTCAGAATCTGAGCAATTGAAATATTAAGAGGGCAACATATATAATTCGAATGCAAGACATTTTTTTTTTACTTGGCGCCGACACCACAGTTCTAGATAGCTAATAGAAGAGTGTATAATACGACAGATTTATTGGCGCATTACATATAGCATAATTGCCGCCAAACTTTGAATGGTCATAGAATGTAATGCTCCAAACTATATGGCTCACTAAGCTCTATTACATGCGCCAAAAAATCTTCATTACGTCGTATTCTATCACTCTTCTCTATATCTATTTAGAACTGGAAGTGCCGGCGCCAAGTTAAAAAAAAGTACACAGTCGATTCATACATTGTCGCCCACAATGTTTTTTTTAAACGGCACATACATAAATTTTTCCTGGCCTATTTGTGGAGCTGGCAATTTAAATATCCAAGCTTGTATCTGGGGTTCATTTGGAGTCAAATACAGGGTGTGTATTTATCATAAACAGATATCTTCATTAACTGAGTCTTGTACAGATTAAGAACAAAAACAATATGTCAACAGAGAGGAGGCGAGCTCTCACATGCGAGTGCTAGTGCAAAAACATTCCGTGAGCAGGTCGCAGCCCAGCAAGGGACGTCGCACAGGGTCACTCGGTGAGGCCTACAACTGCCGCTGTCATCTACAGCCGTGTGTTGTTTCGCATCCCAATGGTTTCTTGAATGGTTGACTAGGACATATCCTCTTCCTCCCAGATGACATCTGACTACGCCCAGCCAAGAGTCAAGGGAAACGTCAGACACAACCTTAGTTGGCATGGTAAGGGGAGCAGGTACAGCGGCCACTCACCTGTCCTCAACCCGCCTCTGTCCCATCCGGTTCCCTCAGCCAGAGATCTACTAATGTGGTCTGGGCTCACGCCACAATACAGAGCGGGACATGAACAATTTGAGGAGTGCAGTCAGCCACTACTTTATGGCAGACGAAAAAGATGGGCCAATAACCGCCTGCATCTTGCAATAGGCGGCAAAGTAATAATGTGGAGAAGTGACATGGGAGGTCATGTTGTGAGGGGTCAGCCTCTGCATACCAAGACCCAGATTATGAGGACAGCATGACATGAAACACAAATAATGAGAGTAAGCCGACCGCACTAAGGGAGCCCGGTTCAGGCAAGGGCTTCATCATTGTCAGGAAGAAGAGGGCGTCAGCTTGTGCGTCAGGCAGCGGCGCAGCCAGTAATGGGTTGTTGGCCGTTGCATCAGCAGGGTTGGTACACAGTGTGAGGTCGGCGAGACAAGCTCCACGGGGTAAAAAAACCCCTTTCGCAGGTCCAAGATAAGTAGCGGCACAGTGGGCTCAGCGAGCAAGCTGCGGCGTTAGTCACTCAGATGCGTAGCGTTGGAGGTAAAATCACCTACTCGGACCGGTTTGGGCAGTTCTTTGCTAAGAAGACTCCAGAGGAGCCGAATATGTGGTATATGTAGAAATCTGTGGGCAGAAAGTTAAGCTGGCCAGGGAGCTAACGTTTTGGCACCAACGGCCGCTGCGTCAACACATGAAACGTCACCATCCAGTGCCTGGGAAGAAATGTGGCTCAGATGTGGTGGTCCCATCCTGCCGCCCTGCAGCACCGCCCAGTGGCACGCCATGCCATTGCAGCCAGTCAAAGGCTCCACCCAACCTCTGCAAAGGGAGCTGTTTTCTTTGCCATCATCTCCCAGTCCAGATGCACTCTACGCACCACCAGTTAGAAGATCCTCTGGACTACTGGGCAGCCAAACTGATGTGTTGGCCGCAACTATGCCGAGTTGCAGTGGAGAAGCGTGTCCTTCCCCGGCCAGTAGTGTGGCATCAGAGCGGGTGTTCAGCTGCGGCGGGGGCCATCGTTACCCCAAGGAGAACCCCGCTTGTCCATTTGAAATGTGGAACGACTGACCTTTGTCGATGATGAAATCAAGCTAGGATCGGCCATGTTTCCCACACACCAATGCCTTTAGCGAGGCGTCAATTACATCATCCATGATGCCTCACCAAACTTTGAGAAATGAGTAGTTGGATTCAAACTACCTGCCTCTCAGCACTGTTCTGATGCGCCATCTGCCTGATGCCACACATCTGCTGACAGTTCTCCATCTGCCACCAACCATCTTTACAGGGACTGGTATTGCCACCCACCTGCACACTCTGTCATTGTGCCGACTGTCTGACGTCATGCTGCTGCCTGCGCTAGTTGATGCCTGTCACCTCGTCCACTCTCGTCCATAGTTGCCAGCTCTGTGGGCCTACTCCTGTTTTTTGCCACCACAGAATGTTATTGTGCCACTCTCTGACCTCATCTGCTGTGGCTCCGCCCGTCACCGCTTCCACACTACCGCACCTGTCACTGATGTCCATCTGACCTCGAGCTTGTTTTTCCAGCTGTCGGCTGCCATGACTTTATCAGCTACATTCCCCCTTCAGTTTTTTGGTCGTTTGCCCTCTTAATGCCCAGGGAATTTTATAGTGAAGGCGACTTTTCATTGTGGACAATCTGTTTTCTACAGAAAAATTGGCCACTAAATGGAAGGTGTGGTCTGCCTGACTGGGGAAGAATTCTAGATGGGGTGCGGGAGTATTTTAAACTCATTATTAGGAGGGAGGACAATATAGAAAATGAAGGGCTGATAGGTTAGAGAGTGGGCAGAACTATATCGGCGGGTGGAGAAGTGGTAATGGGGGAGGTTTGGAAGAAGACTCAGTGGATAAGGAGATCCCTGAGTTGCAAACAAGCATTGAAGATATAAGTACCCCTACAATATCTCTGTAATCTCATGCCATCAACTAACTGTATAATTAATAATCGCATGTTTCTAATACAGGTATAATGTATAATCCCGTGCCATTATCTTGAAAGGGTAAATGTATAATCCCATGCCATCTAACCGAGGAGGAGGATGTTTAAAATCGAAGAACCGCCATCTGAAACAGGTAACGTTTAATCCCATGCTGTCTAACTGATGGTGAAATGTATTATCCCATGAAGTCTAATGAACATGTTTGATTACAATACCGAAACCATGACGGAAGTGTAAAACTGGAAGGGAACTTAAAATTGTCTAGTTCACAATGCTAGAAGTCAGCTACCAAAATATGGAACTGTTGAGGCGCTAGTTTAGAAGGAGCTGATTGATGTGGTAATGGTATTGCTGAAACAGGCTGGACTCCTCGCATGATTGTGTAGGTCATACCTTCAAGGTTTAATCTAGTTTAGGAAGACAGAGCGAACAGGAGGGGGAGGAGGAGTGTGTTTATATGATAAGATTGGATATGAAGGCAAATGTGAAGAGGTAATCCGGGGCGGAGTAGCATAATATGTGGAAGGCATTGTGGGTGGGAAATACAATGTGGGATAATGCAGAAAATATTAATTTTGGTGTAATCTTTAGACCCCCGAACATCACTGAGAGATAGAAGAACAGATGCATAACAAATGTGCGGGCAACTCAGGCAGGTAATGTGATAATAATGGTGACTTCAATTTCCCAGGCATTGACTTGGGGTCACCGTTCTTTCTGCAGTCACTGAGAAAAGGCAGGAAGTTCCTCAATCTGTTAGAGGATAATTTTATGGGGCAGTTTGTGGAGGAAACCCACTAGAATGATGCTCTGTAGGATCTTGACATTTCTAATAAAGCAGAACTTGTCGTAACGGTCACGGTTTCTGAAAATCTAGTAACATGACCACAATATAATTTATTTTAGCATAACCTGGAAAAAAGAAAAACAGAGCGGGAAAGTAAAAAACCTTAATTATACAAGGGCCAAATTTTGCTTATGAGGGACGCAATACAGGAGCCTAGACTGGGAAGCAGCTATTAGCAAATATGATATAGAAGCCAAATGAGAGCTTTTTAAATATGAGCTTTGGGGAAAATTTTAATTGCAAAATTATATTCCTAGGGTAACAGTATAGCACTAAAACTAAAAAAACCTCCATGGCTTCTACCTTCTGTTAATATGTCAATAAACAATAAAAAAGGGGCCATTTAAAAAAGTATGAAGTCAGAGGGCTCGGCATTCAGCCATTGAAAATTACAAAGAGGCTTAATAAAATCTTAAAAAAGTGATAAAAGCGCTAAAATTCAATGAAAACAAGTGGCCAAGATATCAAAGACTCACGCCCAAGAAATTCCCTTAAACATATAAATTCCAAAAAGCCAAATTCAGAGCAAGTATTACCCTTAAAACCTCTGTGATGTGGGAGCTGGTCACTGGTGACCAAGAGAAAGCAGAGGTACTAAATAGGTTCTTCAGCTCAGTATAATACTATCAAGGAGATAGTAGTTGAGGGAGGTTGGGCCAAGTGCGATGCTAGGTTGTGCCGAGAACTGTTAATACATCATCCGCTAGTAATTAATTGGCTCAGTGTAGAACAAAGTGAAAGCCAAGTTTTAAATAAACTGAATGTGAACAAGGCTCCAGGCCCTGATGGCATTCACCCCAAGAGTTCTTAAGAGAGCTCAGCTCTGTTACATGTGGCCCCCTATACATGATATTTAGAGATTCTTGGTGACTGGGATAAGTGCCAAGAGACTGGCGCAAGGCAAATGTGGTTCCCATCTTCAAAAAAGGTTCTAAGTCTTGCCCAGGTAATAATAGACCAGCAAGTTTAACATCTGTTGGTATGGGAATAAATGTTTGAAGGGCTTATTAGGGACTATATACATGAGTATGTTGACAAACACGAATTATTATTAGTGATTGCCAGCATGATTTACTAAGGACAGAAGACAGTCAACCAATCTTATTTCTTTTTATGAAGAAGGCGAGAAGAATGTCTGGATAGCGGGGCAGCTAGTGGATATGTGTTTTTTAGACTTTGCAAAGTGCGTTTGACACTGTCCCGCATAAGCTTTGTTAGGTAAAACTAGAATCCATTGGTTAGAAAACAGTGTGTAATATGGATTAAAAACTGGCTGCTGGATCGTACTCAGAGAGTGGTGGTAAAATGAAACCTACTCTGAGTGGTCCCCGTTGAGAGTGGTGTGCAGCAGGGTCAGTATTGGTGCCTCTCTTATTTAATGTATTTATTAATGGGAGCAGAGATATAGTGGAAGGGATCAATTAGCACGGTTTCGATTTTTCCGAGACATGACACCCAAGCTATGTAGGGTATGCAATCTATGGTAAGATGCTCCATAAATTGCAAGCAGAGAATCGCCTGACACACTGAGTGCTTGGGCATCCACTTGGCAAAATGGGGTTCAATGAGGAAAAAATTAAGGTCTTCATCTGGGGAGAAATAATCAACTAGGAAATCATATGTCCTATGGGGAGAAACAAACTGGATGAAATCGCTTGTAGAGAAAGTATCTGGTGCGTTCTTAGTAGATCATAAATACAGAACAGCATGCAATGTCAATCAGCTGCCTCTAAGCCAGTAAGATATTGGCGTGTATTAAAAGAGGCAAGGACTCGCGGGACAAGGATGTCATTCTTAACCCCGCTGTACAAAGCATTGTGCGACCCTCACGTAGAATTGCTGTTCAGTCTGGGCCCCAGTTTATAGAAGAGATGTTAATAGAGCTAGAGAGAGTACAAAGACTATCAGCCAAACATATAAGGGGAATGGAGCATCTTAGTTATGAGGCGAGGTTAGTAGAATTGAACTTATTTAGTCTTGAGAAAAGACGGCTTCGGGGGGGACATGATTAATTTATAAAAAATATATAAATGGTCCTACAAAAGTAGGGGGAAAAAAATTATTTCAGGTGAGCCCCCTCAAAAGACAAGGGGACATTCCCTTCGACTAGAGAAAAAAGGATTAATCTCCAGAGGAGAAGAGGTTCTTCACTGTAAGAACTGTAAATCTGTGGAATAGCCTCCTGAGGAGCTGGTCACGGCAGGAACTGTAGAGAGTTTCAGAAAGGCTTAGATACCTACCTGGAACTAAAGAATATTAATGGGGTACGTAGCTAGTAAAATTTGGATCCTGGCCGGTGGGGGCTCTGGGGTCAGATATGGGTCTATACTGGGCAGGTTGGTTCTTCCCTTGTGGGTTTCGGGGCATTAACCAGTGGAGACCCTGGGCTTTAAGTCCTTGTCTCTCTCCCTCACCCACATTTTCCCCACCCTTGGTTGAACTTGATGGACATGTGTCTTCTTTCAACCTACTAACTATGTAACTATGTAACTATGTAACTATGATTCTAAGAGCGGCGGCAGTCATGTGCGTGTCATACTAAAACACAACATTGTATGAAGACCAAACCAAGCTCCCTCTGCATATTTAAGCATGGCACAACGTTCTACAGCACCCTGCAGGCTCTGTGCAGCCTGGAAATAGCTGTTTTTTAACGTAATTCGGACCGAAACAAATTTTGTCTGAAAATTCGCCAAAGTCGGCGAATCGAATTTTTGAGAAATTCACCCATCTCTAAAGACAACCACTCACACACCTTTTATGTATGAGGGGGGTGGTTGCTGGTATTAAACTGTTACCTTTATTGACCACCATAAATTGGCATATTGATAGTGACTAAGGGATCATGAAATTTCCAATACAGATTTCTGATGTGCAAACTACATGGCCGTAGGCAGCCAATATTTATGAACTTACAAGAGCAAGAATTTTATGTGTACTTTTTCAAGTTCATCATCTACAATGTCACAGATCTGCGGCGTCTCTGCTGTTTGGATAACGCATCTGAGCATTGTTGCATTTCTTACATTTACATTTCTTCTGGATTCATTAGGTTAAATATTTCTCTATATCTACAAATAAAATCGGTCCTAAGTGCTCAAAAAGCAAAACTTTGCGTGTTGAGAATGTGACTTGTGTTGCCATTTGTACTACATTAACCTCTCATTCATCTTGTAGTTAGGATCTGGAACTGGCTTTCTTACAGCAACAACTATGGAGCTGGAGTGTGGGTGGCCCACATTACCAATTATGTACAGTGGGCACGGAAACTATTCAGACCTCTTTACATTTTTCACTCTTTGTTTCATTGCAGCCATTCGGTAAGATCCAAATAGTTCATTTTTTTGCTCATTAATGCACCCTCCCTCCCCCATCTTGAAAGAAAAAAAAACAGATGTTGATATTTTTGCTAATTTATTAAACAAGAAAAACTGAGATATCACATGGTCATAAGTATTCAGACCCTGTGCTGTGACACTCATTTTTAGCTCACATGCTGTCCATTTCCTTCTGATCCTCCTTGAGATGGTTCTACTTCTTCATTGGAGTCCAGCTGTGTTTAATTAAACTGATTGGACTTGATAAGGAAAGGCACACTCCTGTCTATATAAGACATAACAGCTCACAGTGCACATCAGAGCACATGAGAATCATGAGGTCTAAGGAACTGCCAGAAGCCTCTCCTCAGTGCAAGACATATGAAAGCCGCAGACGGAAGCCTCTCCTCAGTGCAAGATATGGGGAAAGCCGCAGACGGAAGCCTCTCCTCAGTGCAAGACATATGAAAGCCGCAGACGGAAGCCTCTCCTCAGTGCAAGACATAGGAAAGCCGCATACAGTCTGCAAAACAAGACATGAAGGATCCCAGTCTATTAGGAATAAGATTCTCTGCTCTGATGAGACGAAGATTAAACTTTTTGGTGTTAATTGTAAGCGGTGGAGAAAACCAGGCCCTGCTCATCACCTGCCCAATGCAATCCCAACAGTCAAACATGGTGGTGGCAGCATCATGCTATGGTGGTGTTTTTCAGATGCAGGGACAGGACAACTGGTTGCAATTGAAGGAAAGATGAATGCGGCCAAGTAAAGAGATATCCTGGATGAAAACCTCTTCCAGACGCTCTGGACCTCAGACTGGGCCGAAGGTTCATCTTCCAACAAGACAATGACTCTAAGCACACAGCTAAAATAACAAAGCAGCGGCTTCAGAACAACTCTGTGCCCATTCCTGACTGGCGCAGCCAGAGCCCGGACCTAAACCCAATTTAGCATCTCTGGAGAGACTTGAAAATGGCGTCCACCAACGTTCACCATCCAACCTGAGGGAACTGGAGAGGATCTGCAAGGAAGAATGGCAGAGGATCCCCAAACCCAGGGGTGAAAAACTTGTTGCATCATTCCCTAGAAGACTCATGGCTGTACTAGCTCAAGAGGGGCTTCTCAATACTGAGCAAAGGGTCTGAATACTTATGACCAGTTTTTCTTGTTTAATAAATTTGCAAAAATATCTACATTTCTGTTTTTTTCTTTCAAGATGGGGGGGGGGGGGGCAGAGTGTCCATTAATGAGCAAGAGAATTAACTTTTTGGATCTTACCAAATGGCTTCAATGAAAGAGAGTGAAAAATTTAAAGAGGTCTGAATACTTTCCGTACCCACTGTATAAAAGTACAATATTTCACAAAAGTTAGTACACCCCTCACATTTTTGAGAGACAAAACTGAAGATATGATACTTTACTAGAATGTCATTAATAGAATGAAAATAACAGACACAAATAACAGACACAGTCTACTTACATACAAAGAGACACAGAATGAAGAACGAGTGCCCCTAGTTGTCACCTACAACCCACAGCTGGAGATCCTACAAAAGATTGCCAAAGAACTCCAACATGTGCTACATAGAGACAACAGACTCAAAGACATATTCCCAGTCCCCCCTCTCCTTTCCTTTCGGCAACCACCAAACCTGCAGCGTATTATTGTCCGGAGTGCCCTGAAGGCCCCAACTGAAAATGGCACCTCACCCTGCCTGCAGAACAGGTGCAAGACCTGCCGGCACATCCACACCACTAACAGTGCACCTGTCCCACAATCCCAACAGGTGCACAGAATTAGAGGGACATTTTCCTGCAGGTCTTCCAATGTGGTATATCTGATCATGTGTGCACAATGTCTGACCACAGGCCTTTATGTGGGAGAAACAGGGCAGAGATTCAGTCAGCGCATGAATTCACACAGATTCCCTATTAGCAACAGCAGAACTGATCTCCCAGTGGCCGCACACTTTTCCAGAGAAAACGACTACATGGAAGATTTACAGGTTATGGTCTTAATGGAATATTTTAAGATACAAAGGGAGAGGAAGGAATGGGAATATGAGTTAATGCAAAAAATTTAAACTCTGCAAAATGGACTGAATATTCATAGCAGCTTCATGTCACACTACATATGAACTGTGAGGGCCACAAATCACACCTGAAAGCAAATTGATAAGAGCAATAATTACTGACCCCTCCATGCCTCACAAGTTTCCAGATTGTTTATTTCTTGACCTGTTGTAAATGACTTGTATGCTTATATTTCATTTTGTTATTTTTAAGAATTCTAAGTTCCTTTGAAGGTCCATGTCTTCAGTGTATAAAAAGTCTGTAAATTTTCAGTTTCTTGTATAACATCATGTCTGAAGAAGGGAGCTAGTACTCTCGAAAGCTCACCATCAAATATACTCAGTTAGCCTCTAAAAGGTATCGCCTGATTTTTTCACTCTTCTAGAATGAAAAATAGTCAGTGTACAGCTTGTATAACAGCATGAATTTGGTGTGCCCTCAAAATAACTCAACACACAGCCATCAATGTCTAAACCACTGGCAACGAAAGTGAGTACACCCCTAAGTGAAAATAAACAAATTGTGCCCAATTAGCCATTTTTCCTCCGCGGTGTCATGTGATTTGTTAATGTTACAAGGTTTCAGGTGTGAATGGGGAGCAGGTATGTTAAATTTGCTGTTATCGCTCTCATACTCTCTCATACTGGTCAGAACTTCAACATGGCACCTCATAGTAAGGAACTGTCTGATAATCTGCCAAACAGAATTGTAGCTCTACATTAAGCCGAACGCCTGAAACTAGTTAATGATCAGCACATTTTTTCAGTTTTTTCCTCCTTGCGTTTCAACAGTCGTAACTTTTTTATTTTTTCAATGACGCAGTTGTATGAGGCCTCATTTTATTCAGGACAAGTTGTATTTTGGGGGGGGGGGATAGTTCACTTATAAATTATTGCAGAATTTTTTTTCAGTTTGTTTTTAAAATTTTTGTTAAATTTTTTTACATTTTTATACACCATTCACATTTCACACTTAATAACTTGTTAGACTACTTCTACAGGTTATCATGGTCATGTGGATACCTAATATGTGTAGTGTTATTTTTGTGTATGCAATGTATGCACAATTATTTTTTATTAAATATTTATTTTTATTTTATGATTTATTTTATTTATTTTTTTCTACACTTTTTATGTTTTTTACTTTTTTTAAATTCCCATGAAAGGATAATTGTGTCACACTTAGTAATGTATTAGCATATTTATGTATGCCAATACATTATAATCTGTGTCAGTGTGACACAGGCTGCAGACAGGACAGTACACAGTCTGCCCTGATCGCTGACCCGTTACACAGACAGTGCTGGGGCTACTCTAGGTCCCCAGGGCTGACTGTGCAGCCGTTCACCGGGAGTCATGATCGCCCGACAGAGCAAATATACTAAATAACCTGTTAGATTAATTCTACAGATTATTACAGTCATGTAAATACCTAATGTGTGTTGTGCAGGTTTCTTTTTTTATGTGTAATTTATGCACAATAATTTTTTTATTAAATATTTAGATTATTTATTTTATTTATTTTTTCCACACTTTATGTTTTTTTACTTTTTTTTTTTAATCCCGTTAAGAGATAACTATTTAACATTCTTTTTACACTTAGTAATGTATTAGCACACATGAATATGCTAGTACATCACTTTCTGTGTCAGAATGACATAGGCTGCTGTCAGGACAATACACCTGACTGCAGGTCAGCCCTGGGGCTACTATAGGTTCCAAGGGCTGACCATGCAGACATTCTCCAGGGAATACCCCCAGGGGAATGCCCGTTGATTATGTTGTGGTCAATGAACGTGGTAATCAAAGGATTAAATGCCAGGGATCTGAAGCTTCCTCCACTCCATGGCATTTGCAGAGACTGCCCTAGGAATAGAGTTGTTAACTATATAGCTATGTCCCTAGCACAGTTGCGGCGCTGGGAGCTACAAAACCCCTTTGTTGCACCAGATTAACGACCTGTGTCAACCGGTATCTAAAGTCAGCGGGCGGTCATTAAAGAGAACCTGTCACATAGTTTATGCCCCCCTTGCTGAGGACAGTACAAGCTAGTGTCAGACCTGCTGTTTCCAGCGCTGTGTCCCTTTTTCTGTAAGATGCTGCAGTTATAGAGCATTTAATGCTAAATCTGCAGTTTTCAGCCAGAAAAGAGTCATTTGAAGAGTCAGTTATTTTCAAACCCCGCCCATCTGAGGCTAGCCCCGCACACCTCAACTGATAAACCTATTACTTTGAATAGTGAATAACTGCCAGACGGGTGGGGCTAGCCTTTGGTGGGCGGGGCTAACACCTGCTCATAAATAAGATTTGAGGGGTAAATGCTCTGAAACTGATGCATCTTACAGAATAAGGGGCACAGCGCTGGAAACAGCAGGTCTGACACTGGCTTGTGCTGCCCTCAGCAAGGGGGGCATAATCTATGTGACAGGTTCTCTTTAAGGAGTTAAAGTAGACCTGTAAAAACTTCTTAAATGTGGCAATACACGTGTCCTGTATAAATAGATGGTGGGCCCTTACATTAATTTCCTCTGGTGGCCCAAGGAACTTCAATCTGACTCCCAGCATATCATGCCTCAGGAGGGTGACAGTTTGGGGCATGTGCCTTGAGTACTGGGAGCCAAATTGGGCACTTCTAGAGAGACTAAACTAGCCTTCCAAAGAGTGCCCCCATAGGCACCCAGATCCTCAGCCATAATCAGGGCCGTCCTAGGGGCGGGTGAGGCGGGCGATCGCCCGGGGCGCCGACGCATCGCTCACCCGGAAAATAGCCCCTGGCTCTGCGCGGCCGTTTTATAACAGCCGCGCAGAGCCACTCAGCAGCTGCAGGTACAGGGGAGGAGGCAGAACAGATCGTTCCCGTCCTGCCTACTCCCCTGTATCAGCTTTCACCGCACCCCCTGCGACGCTCGATCTCCTCGGCTGGCAGCTCTGCCGCCGAGGAGATCTCTGGGAGCTGCGTGACAGCGTAAGCGCCGTGGTGACGTCTTACACTGCTCTGCAGCTCCTGGACCTGGACGCGGGGACCGTGGTCTTGTAAGTATTTTTTTTTTATTTTATAATTAGCTACAGGGACATCTATTGGCTACAAGAGGGGCATCTATTGGCTACAGGGGGGCATCTATTGGCTACAGGGGCATCTACTGACTACAGGGGGCATCAACTGGCTACAGGGGGCATCTACTGGCTACAAGGGGGCATCTACTGGCTACAGGGGGCATCTACTGGCTACAGGAGCATCTACTGGCTATAAGGGGGCATCTACTGGCTACAGGGGGGCATCTACTGGCTACAGGGGGCATCTACTGGGCTACAAGGGCATCTACTGGCTACATGGGGCATCTACTGGCTACAGGAGCATCTACTAGCTATAAGGGGGCATCTACTGGCTCCTGGGGGGGCATCTACTGGCTCCTGGGGGGGCATCTATTGGCTACAGTGGGGGGCATGTATTGGCTACAGGGGGCATCTATTGGCTGTAAGGGGGCATCTACTGGCTATAAACTGGCTACAGAGGGGCATCTACTGGCTATAAGGGGGCATCTACTGGCTATAAGGGGGCATCTACTGGCTACAGGGGGCATCTACTGGCTACAGGGGCATCTACTGGCTATAAGGGGGCATCTACTGGCTACAGGGGGCATCTACTGGCTACAGGAGCATCTACTGGCTACAGGGGGGCATCTACTGGCTATAAGGGGGCATCTACTGGCTACAGGGGGCATCTACTGGCTACAGGGGCATCTACTGGCTACAGGGGCATCTACTGGCATCAGGGGGGGCATCTACTGGCTACCGGGGCATCTACTGGCTACAGGGGCATCTAGTGCTGATAAAGTGAGGCGTCTAAGAGGTTTGTTTTGTATATTCTACAGTGAAGAGTCGAGTCTGGGAGAAGTTGTAATGGCGTCTGGGACAGATGGAGAAGAAGAAGAGAAAGAGAACAACTCTTCAGAGACGTCTCCTGTGAGTCACTAGATATAACTTTACTGTAATTATTTAAATCTCTGCAGAGCATGTGTACAGATCGAATCCAACACTGAATGGTCACTGTACGCCGGTAATATTAGTTGTAGTATAATGGTTTATACTCAGTAATGGTCAGTTTGTATTATTCGGTCACTATGTGCTGGTGATATGTGGTCATAGTGTGACAGTATTATTCGGTCACTATGTGGTCACGGTGTCGCAGTATGCGGTCACTGCATGCTGGTGATATGTGGTCTTAGCATGACATTGGTACTATTAGCCTGGGATTCTGGTTGGTGTAGCGGTGCTATTTGGTAACTGTATGACTATTATTTAGTATTTTTATACCTAGCACATTGTGGTAAAGCTTGTTGTATATTTTAGATTTGGTTGATGGTGATTAGTGTTGAGCGATTATTATCAACAAAGTTGAAATCGGCACGGTATTTACGTTGATCGGATTTTTTAGATCACGCGATAATTTAGATTAAAATCTGTGCATAATCTATTAATATCGCGCCATTTTCGGTGCTTCCTGTCATTTTGGCGGCCAGCAAATCAGCTTACAGAATAGAGCAGGGTGAGATGTGTGTGCGACGTCATGACTGGGATGTGTATGGTTGCGATTGGCTGGAAAAATCACATGACCTCGTTTTACATAGAATAGCCCTTCCTGTTCATGATCAGTGTCTGTCAGCGTCTCATAGCAGTAGGACGTGTGCTCTGCCTCTGTCCAAACAGCTCAGCAAACAGCTCAGCGAAATTATTCTATTTCTTCACAGAGAAAGCTCTACTATTAGCTGTGATCCTTACAACTTAGTTAGATCAGAGATTTGGAGATTTTATGTAGTTAGGTAGAGAATTTTAAAGGAGCATCTGCCGCTGTAAAGTCACGGGGGGAGCGAGGGGGGGGGGGCCCGCAGGAGAACACAGACAAGCTCTATAAAGAACACTGGATAAAGTTCACCAAGACTTTGTGTAGACATTGAAAACGGGCCAATACTTTTTTAATTAACAGTTTTCTTTTGAAATTTTTCCCTGGAATTGGGCAGCCTAAACTTATATTAGGATACCCCATTTTTTCCTATAACTGCAGGTCTTTTTGGTCCGGTGAAAAAACCCCACTTTTTTTTAAACAGAAATACTTTTCCCAGATAGGTGTTCTTTTTTAAATTTTGCCCATTCCACCCTTTGTTGAAAAAAGCCCCCTTTTGCATTTAAAATTTTGGGAATCCAGCAATTTTTTTAGTCAGACGGGTTTTGATAGGTGCCAAAAATACCTTTCCCATTACCCGGGAATACATTTCAAAAAGGATTTTTTTCACTTTGCGCAGTACAGTTTTGTTGATAGGGGCTACTTTGCAGTTAAATGTGAATACAGCAATTTTTGTAGTCACCACGGGTGAATTAAAAGGGGCCCAAAAATACCTTTTATTATCCGAATACATTTAAGAACGTGTTTTTTCCCATTTTGGGCACACAAAACACTTTGTTCTTTGGGGGCACCTTGCATTTAAAAATTGAATACAGCAATTTTTTTAGTCACCACGGGTGAATTAAAGGGTCCCAAAAAACCCTTTTTATTATCCAAAATAAAATTTCAGATACGTTTTTTTTTCACTTTGGCGCACTACAGCTTTTTTCATTGAGGCCCCTTTTTGCATTTAAATGGAATCCAGAAATTTTGTATCACCACAGTGAATTAAAGGTGCCAAAAATCCCTTTTATTACCCGAAAAAACAAACCCAGTTTTTACTTTTGTTTTATTTTGGTTTTTCCCCCTTTTGAGCCCCAATTTTCCCAAAAGCTTTTTTGTTGTTTTTTAGGGATTCCGGGAAGGCTTTGCATTTTAAATTTGAATCCAAAAGGGCCAACTTTGGGGGTTTTTTTCCAACCTTTTTCAGTATGTTTTTTTTAATTTTTGCCAAAAAATTTAACCTTTTAAAAAATTTAAAAAAAATTTTTTACCAATTTAAAAGATACGTGTTTTTTTTCCACTTTTTGGCGGGCATTTGCCAAGCCTTTGTGTTAAATTTTAAAGGGGGAAAAAAAAAGGAAAAAAAAATTTTTTAAAAAAGCCGACCCCTTGGGGTTTAAATTTTTAAAAAATTTTTTTTCCGGGGCCAACGTTTGTGGGTTTAAAAACCAAACAGTGGTACTGATAGTGGCCAAAAATATTTTTAATATCCTATAAAATTTCAGATGGGTTTTTTTTTTTCCCCCTTTGGTCGTTCAAGCTTGGGGGTTTTTAACCTACTTGCAGTTAAATTGAATACAGCAAATTTAGTAGTCACCAAAAGGGGGAATTGATAGGGTGCCAAAAAATACCTTAAAATATCCCGTATACATTTCAGACAGGTTTTTTTTTTCTTTTTTGGGTCATTTAAAGGGCTTTTTTTCATAAGCAACTTTGTAGTTTAAATTTAAATACAGAAATTTTTAGTAGTCACCAAAAGGTGAATTGATGGGTCCAAAAAATCCCTTTTATTATCCCGTTCCCTTTTTCAGACGGGGTTTTTTTTTTTCATTTTTTTGGTCAGTAAAGCTTTTTTGATAAATCTTTTTTGGGTTTTTAAAATTTTGAATACAGCAATTTTTTTTTGTTTTGAGGGTTTTTGAGAAAAAGCTTAAATTTTCCCCATTTTTTTAAAAGGGGATTTTTCCAAAAACCCTCTTCCAAACCTTTTTCCAAATTTTTATATTTCTAACATGGGGGCAAAATTCAGGGGGTAACGAGAAAAGGGGGGGGTAGGACAGGGAAAGGTAGAGGTACGAGAGAAGGTGTTTCCCTTCCATGCGGGCCCGACAACACGCATGCCAGCGGATCGCATTTGAAAAGGACCTTCAGGCCTTCATCGCGGGGTGGGGGCCCCTTGGTGAATCTCAGTAACAAACAGCGCCCCGCCTTTTCTGTCCTTCAGGGGTTAATGCAACTTGCATCCAGCACCCTTAAACCCCCCTCGCCCCCCTTTTTCACGGCCACAAAGTCGTCATCGCATCATCAGCACCCCGTCCAAAAAGAAGAAACCCCAAAATTGTAAACCCTGGGTGTACCCACCACTGTGGATAATCCATTTTCTTGAAAAACCTCTTTGATGACAAAATGGGTTTGGGGTCAAAAGGCTTTTTTTAAAAAAAAATAAAGGGGGCCCAAAAAAGAGGATGAATTTTTTCGGCTCTGACCTCAGTTACTAAAGCCATCAGGGAGGGAAAAGGAAGCCGTAAAATCGGCAAAAATCCCGGGGGTCGGCAACGCCTTGCAGTCCCTCTTCCCTTGTACCCCCCGCAGCCCCTTTGGAGGGCGGGAATGTAGGTTTACCAAGTCACCTGTGTTGATGATGTTTATGACAACTTTGGGGGGGACCCAAACGGGGGTTTTTTTTTCAGCAAAATTTTTGCTTGGAGCGCTTCATCACGGGACGGGGAGGAAAAACGAGGGGGTAGTGTCAGTAAGGGTCCCCCTAAAAGGGAGGGAAAAAGGGGGGTGGGCAAAGCCCCCGCTGAAAAGATTCCCCCAAACCACGGTCAGGGAAAAAGGGCCCGCTCCTTCCCCCCCCCCGTTTAAATCCCCGGGCCCAAAAAAGGCCCCAAGGACCTCTAAACCCGGGGCCTTCTTTGAGCAAGCCTCTGATTCAACCCCAGCGATGCCCATATGCCCCCTTTTCCCGAAAACGCAAAAGTAGGGGCCCAAAAGGAACCCTTTAAGGGGGTTTTAACCCCAAACCACCAACTTTACGGGTCCCCTGCAGCGAAATGAAAGATTTTAAATGGGGGCAACATTTGGGCCAAAAAAAAGCCAGACCGACGCGGGGCCTCCAACCACTGTACACCTCTGTCCTCCCGCCTCCTCCTCCCCCGCCACCCCCCGGGCTTCCTCACTGCCCATGTCTCTCAGAGTCATGATCAGGGATCGGGCCTCCGCTTCAGCCCACCACCTTCCCCAGAAAACCAATCAGAAACCACCAGAGCCCCCTTTCCAAACCCCCTTCCCCCTTCCGCCGGGTTTGACAAACCCTCCCAGGGGGCCAGTCTAGCAGTCACCCTTTCTGTCTTCCGGGTTTGGGAGCAGAAAAAAACATTTTAAAACCCAAAAACCATCCCAAACCCAAAAGCCTAAATGTCGGAAATTGCCAGGTTTTTGGGCCTTTAAATTTTGCCTTTCCGTCGGGGTTTGGACACAAAATTGGGTTCCTCCACGTCATGGCCCTTGCCTCCCCCCAAAACCAAATAGCCGGGGCAGGCAATTTCTTTGCCAAAAAGCCGCCCCCCCCTTTGGGCCCCGGGGCCAGCCACGTGCACCCAAAAATTTAAAGGGCGCTTTGGCCCCTGCATCTTGGCCGGAAAATTTCCATCTGACCCCCGGACACATGGACTGTAAGCAGGGCCCAAAGGGCCGCTAAAACCCTTTTGTGACAGCTCACGGGTTTTGAGCTGGGGGGTTTCCCTCGGGGGGTTTGAGGGTTTGGTTTTTCTCGGGCCCCGGCGCACGCTTTTCAAAACCGCAGGGTTTGGTGGCAGGGCTCTTTTCCCCCAAGGTCCTTTTGTGGCATCACGGCCCCAAGAGAAACCAGGCCGTGTTAAAATTTTAATCTGTTTTGGGGAGCCCGTCCAAACACACAGGTCAGGAGCTGGGGGACGGCTCTCCGAAAGGGAAGACCGGGGCGCTGATTTGGGTAACAAAAGTTGGCCGGAAATTTTGGGGGGCGAAAAAGGGGGCGTTTTTGGCGGAAATTTAAATTGTAGGGGGAAAGAAAACCCCCTGGGATTAAAAGATGAAAATTTTTTAAAAAAACCTTTGTCGCCCCGGGAAATTTCTAAAGCGCTACCCTCGGACTGCCTGTGGGGAAAGGCTCGGTCTGGGGTTTTCGCACTTTCCCCCTTTTCCGAAACCCTGCTCCTCCCCCGGCTGGGGGTTGCAGCGTCAGCTCGTCCCCCCCTGTAAAACCGTCTCTTTGGTTGACGGGGAAACCCCAAAAATTTTCCACCCTCCACATGCTCCCCCCCGATTGTGGCAGCAGGGGTGCGGCCCCTTCGGGGGTGTTGACCCCCGAGAGTGGAGGCAGGTGAAAGGCTCTGCCACCATCCTTCCCATTTTTAAAAGAAGCCACCAAAAGGGTAATTGGGGAAACATCCCCTTGTCACATGAGCATTTTTGGTGATCTTTTTTTTCTGGAACGATCGTTGGACACTCTGAAACAACAGGTCCCCCAGCGACGGAGCGGGGAACCCGGACACAATGCGGAAACGGAGCCTTTCTCTCCGTCGAACCCCAAAAGGGCCCGACAGTTTCTAAATTTTTATGGGTTCTTCATTAGGCAGTGGTTGGGGGTCCGGGGCTAGTGAAAGGCACGCATAAAGCCCCCAGGGTGCATCATCTAAAGGAAAATCAGGGCGGGTTTGAACCCTGTGCCGGGGGGGCGGGGGAGGAGGAGGTTTTTCATAGACCCCGGGTTTCCCGGGACGCCCCTCCCTTTGGGAAAAAGGGGTTTTGGGCGAATTTGAGGCGGAGGAGGAAGAGGGGAAAAGATCAGTTTGCTAGTGCCCCTCGACCCAGAGGTTTGGGGAAATTCAAGGCTCCATCTCTCACATAGTGGGTTGGATGCTCCATTTCTCCAAATGATCCTCGCATTTAAAGGCCCTCCCAAAAAAAAAAAACAGTTTTCTGGGTTTTGGGCCCCCCTCCTGGATCCCCGGGCAAAAAAAACTCAGCACTTTCCCTTCCAAACCCCCCAAATTTTGAGAGTAAAATGCAGGAAAAAAAGGAACCTTTTCTGATTGATCAACTGAGCATCTTTTGCGTTTTGATTTACGTTCTTCAAATGTCCCCGGGGAACAACATCAGCGACTTGACAGCGTAGAGGGGCCAAGTAGCCCTACGGGCAGCAGCAGCAGGCAAGTTTGGGGAGAAGCCTAATGGGGGACCTCTGGGGAAACTTTTATTTACCACCCCCCCACCCAAAGAAAGCAATGCGGGCACACAAAACCAACACCAGGACCCGATTAAGATCATGGTGCACAACATCTGCGTCTCAAAACCGATGTTTATGGGAAAGGGGTTTTCCCGGGCCCCAAAAACTTCTGGTTTTTCCCCAAAAAGGACGAATGGCCCGAGCTCGCTTAAGCCACCCATAGGGGGTGTTAAAACCGCCCCCCCAGCCAGCGTCCAATCTGAGCGGACCTTTGCACAGCTGGGGGAGTCCATATCTGAAGGGGCCCTTCCCGCACAGGGGGAGGAGTCATTACAGAAAAAGCATTTTGGGTTTTCCCCAGATTAAATGGATCGTTTGACTTTCAACAAGATTGGGAAACAGGCATGGATCTCTGAGATGTTTGGCCCCAATTGCCGAGGTCCCCCGATTAGTTTTTTCGGTCTAAATTCACCTTCCTCTTCAAAAAAGAAATGGTCCCCCTTTAAAAATTTTTTTTTTTAAAAGATCATTTTCCCTTCTGGGAAATTTTTTTTTTCCTTTTCCCAACATTCATTTTGCTGGATTTTGGGTGTGAGGGGACTGTAAAAAAACAGGGAAGTTTCATGACAACACCGTATTCCCTTTTTCTCACTTTATCTTAAGAAGTTTTTTGCATGTCAATGGTTTTTGAGGTTTATGTTTCTGTGAGATTTCAGCTATAATTTTGGTCCTTTGGAAAAGAAATGTGGCCCCTAAGTGGATTTTCTCCATCACAATTTTTAATAGTTGGGTGAGAAGTCATATTTATAAATTTTTTTTGGGCCCTGTTGCCCGTAAAATACAGCAATAATCAGGGGCCCCCTTTGGGAAAAGAAAAGTGGCTTTCTAAGTTGGGGATTTCTCCCTCCCAAATTTAACAAGGGGTTTAGAATCCTTTTTATAATTTTTTTGGGGCATGCGCCCTTTGGGAAATGCAGGTTTAAAAAAATTTTTTCCCAAAAGGTTTTCCTTTAAAATTTTAAAAAAAATTTTTTGTTTCCTTTTAAAAGGACCTTTTTTTTGTTTTTTTTCACAAATTTTCCCAAAATCTAAAGGGGCATGCTTGAATTTTTTGGGGGGCAATTTTTTGCCCGTACATGCCTAAACTTTCAGGTCCAAATTTTAAAAATTTTTTTCTAACAGGGCATTTGTTTTTTTCACAATTTTTCAAGAGTGGCTCAAAGGGGGATGGGGGGGCTGTCAGAAAAAGGAATTGGAAGGACACTGTTTTAAAGGACAACCAAAATTGCCAAAAAGACTTTTTTGTGCAAGAATTTTTTTAACATACTAAACAATTTCCCCCTTTTTGAGACAAACCCCTTTAATAAAATTAAAAAAAAAAAAAACCAAAAACAGTTGGGGATTCCATCCTATTTAAAAAAAGTTTTTTTTTTAGAATTAAAATACTAAAAAACTTGCATGTACAAAATAGCTGGTAAAAAAAAAAATTTCCTTTTTGAAATTTTAAAAAAAGGGGGTAAAAGGAAAACTTGACCAGAGTAGGTTAAATTTAGAGGACATGGAGTATGGAGCAGGGGCCCAAAAACAAAGTACAAAAAAACAATTTTCCCCCAACCCGGTTTAGTAAAATGAGAAAAAAAGGGGGAAAGCCAAGAAAAAAGGCACCTGGGGTAACGGGGCGGGTTTAAACCCCCAATATTTCCAAGGGGAAGGGTCAAAAGGTCCGCACTCAATGGAGGGGGAAGGGGCTACCCATTTTTTGACTGTGTACTGAGGAAGGGGGTGGGGGTCTTTTCTTCACACTTCCGCCTCCGCACTCTGCTTCAGCAAAGACTTTGACCCTTGGGGGGGGTCATAAGGGCATTTTTTAAACCGCGTGTTTAAAAAGATTTACCCGAAAGCCAGTCGGGGTCTCAACCCCCACCCACTGTAACTCCGGCCCTGGGGTGCTGAACCTGCCTGTTTAATAGATGTCAGACCCTAGCCGGGGGTCTCGGCCCGCACCCACTGAAAAATCTGACCCCGGCAGCTGACCTCCGCGTTAAAAGAAGGGTGATGGGCAGCACTGGCTCTCACCGTTAGGGGCAATCAGGAGAGTTCAAAAATTTTTCCCGAAAAATCAGATTTTGAAAAAGGGGAATTTTTGGGGGATTAATTTGTAATTTTAAAAAAGGGCTCCAGGGCTGGGCACAATTTCACAATTTGAGGCTTAAAAAATTTTTTGGGGGTGGAGTCATTTTAAAAACGGCGAAACATCAAACTCCAGTTGGGGTCTGTCCCTAATCACTTTAAGAAGGGTTTGGAAAGGGAAAAAAGAAACCATTGAATTGATTTGGCTGAAACCCTCTCAGAAGCCAGGAGGGCAAATGTCCCTTTTCAACTAAGAAGTGGGTTTTGGGGGTTATTAGGACATTTGGTATTACTTATGGGGGGTTCGGACGAAATTTAAAACATCTACACATGTTAAAAAAAACCCTTTAAAAACTGCAGGGAGGGGTGGGATGTTGGGATTTTTCACACTTGAAAAAAAAAGCAAAATGAAATTTTAAAAAAAAAAAAAAACAAAAAAAAAAATTTAAAAAAAACCTTTCCCAAATAAAATTTTGTAAACAAATGTCAGTTACCCAAAAAAATAAAACTAAAAGGCATTTACCCGTACAAAATAAACATTTTGTGCCACTTTTTTGAACTGTTGGGCCCAAACAGGGGTTTTTGGGGTTTATTCTGGTGGCCCAGGACAGGGATGGTCCAAAAGTCCAGTGAAACTAAAATTTGGTTTTTTTTAAAGACCCCCTTTTTTCCGCGCTTTTTTAAAACTGGGGTCAAGCCCTGTTTGGGGCTCAGTTTTGGGCCAGGACAGGGACAGTATAGTCCAGTGAAACTAAAAATGGTGGGTTTTAAAGACTCCTTTTTTGGCACTTTTTAAAATTTTGGGGGCGACCCGGTTTTTGGCATACTGTGGTACAGGCAGGTAAAGTCCCAATTTTCCATTTAAAAATAAAATGGGTGGTTTAAAAGGGCTCCTTTTTTTTCCCCACTTTTTAATAGTGGGTCAACAGGTTTTTAAAGGGGCATACGTGGTTAACAGGGCAGGTTTATTTCAATTTCCATTTAAAATAAAATGGTTTTGGGTTTAAAGACTTTTCCCTTTTTTTGGCACTTTTTAAAACTGGGGGGGCATGCAGGGTTTTGGGGCTCAAAGCTGCGTTCCCGGACAGGGATAAATTTAATGTCCAGTTCAAGTTTAAAATGATGGTTTTTAAATCATACTGCCTTTTTGGGCCCCTTTTTTTTTTGTTTTGGGGGATTTCAGGGTTTTTAAGGGTCAGCTGTGGTACAAGACAGGGATATGAAAAAGGTCCTTTTACTTTTTTTTTTGTGACTTTTTAACCTAAGTGTGTTTTCCTAAAAATGTAGCACGTAAACCCTTTGACTGTTTTGGATGTTAATTTCCCGCCCCCTTTTCCAGCCCCGTTTGGGTTAAAAAAAGAAGGGGTTTGTTTGCCCCCCCATAGACCCTTTAAAAAGGTCCTCGGTGATAATCAAATTTTCGGGGCTAACGAATATCTTAAATTTAAAATTGCCGAAAAAATTTTTTTTATTTTTTAAAAAATTTTTTTTTTTTTTTAAAATTTTTTTTTTTAAAAAAAATTTTATTTTTTATTTTTTTTTTTTTTTTTTTCATTTATTTTTTTTATTATTTTAATTTTAAAATTTTAAAAAAAATTTTTAATTTTTTTTAAATTAAAAAAAAATTTTTTATTAAAATTTTAAATTTTTAAAATTTTGAAAAAAAAAAATTTTTTTTAAATTTTTTTTTTTAAATTTAAATTTTTTTTTTTTTTTTTTTTATTTTTTTTTTTTTTTTTTTTGAAAAAAAGTTTTTTTTTTTATATATATTTTTATATTTTTTTTTTTTTTTTTAATTACTTTTTTTTTTTTTTTAGGAACAAAACAAAATTTTTTTTATTTTTTGTTTTTTATTTTTTTTTTTTTTTTTTTTATTTTTTTTTTTATTTTAAAATATTTAAAAAGTTTTTTAATTTAATATTTTAATTTTTATAATTTTTATTTTTTTTTATTTAAAAAATTTTTTTAATTTTTTTTATATTAATTTTTTTTATTTTTTTTTATTTTTTTTTTTTTTTTTTTAATTTTTTTTTTTTTTTTAAAAAAAAAAATTTTTTTAAAAAATTATTTAAAATTTTTTTTTTTTTTTTAAAATATTTTTTATTGCAAAACATAAGCTTCTTATTATCGGGGAGTATTAGTTACAAAGTGGTGGTTGAAGGGACCGGCCCATAGTCTTACAACCATAGAGCCAAAGCAACCATAGCTCAGAGCCATAGATAGACTTTCCTTCATCTGAGTCAAAGGTTCTGTTGCCTGAATTTACACACTCCGGCAGGGCGGAGTGGCACGTTGATCCCCATTCTAGAACGCCGTACCTAGGACACATGACTTGGCAGCCTCCTACCTCATAGCTAAAAATCACTGCCGAAAATAATAACCCAAATCTAAAATATAACTTTTACTTCATTCTAATTAAAAACATCCAAATCTTGTGAATCTCTCAATAAAGTGCAATAATTGCTATAGTATCCAAGAAATAATACATACAAATATGATGCTTTACCAGTGTGAGGAGACAAGTATAACGGGGTTACTAATATTCATATATACTCTCCCATATGCTGTCCTCTGTTGTACCCTATCACCCTCATAGCATAGGTTTGGCTAACTAATATCACAGAGCTCAGCTCCTCTCCTTTATCATATAACCCTATATATTACAGAGCTCAGCTTCTCTCCTCTATCATATATCCCTATATATCACAGACTCACTCCTCTCCCTAATATACCCTATATTTACAGAGCTCAGCTTCTCTCCTCTATCATATAATCCTATATATCACAGAGCTCAGCTTCTCTCCTCTATCCATATAACCCTTATATATTACAGAGCTCAGCTCTCTCCTCTTCATATAACCCTATATATTACAGAGTAGCTTCTCCTCTATCATATCACCTATGATCCAGGCTCAGCTTCTCTCCTCTATCATATAACCCTATATATCACAGAGCTCAGCTCCTCTCCTCTTCATATACAATATCACAGGCAGCTTCTCCTCTATAATAACCATATTCACAGAGCTCAGCTTCTCTCCTCTGTCAGTTAAACCTATATATCACAGAGCTCAGCTTCTCTCCCTCTATCATATAACCCTATATATCACAGAGCTCAGCTTCTCTCCTCTATCATATAACCCTATATATCACAGAGCTCAGCTCCTCTATCATATAACCCTATATATCAGAGAGCTCAGCTCCTCTCCTCTATAATATAACCCTATATATCACAGAGCTCAGCTTCTCTCCTCTATCTTATAACCCTCTCTATCACAGTGCTCAGCTTCTCTCCTCTATCATGTAACCCTATATATCACAGAGCTCAGCTTCTCTCCCTCTATCATATACCCTATATATCACAGAGCTCGCTTCCTCTCCCTCTATCATATGAACCTTATATATCACAGAGCTCAGCTTCTCTCCTCTATCATATACCCTATATATCACAGAGCTCAGCTTCTCTCCCTTTATCATATAACCCTATATATCACAGAGCTCAGCGGCTCTCCTCTATCACATAACACTATATATCACAGAGCTCAGCTCCTCTCCTCTATTATATAATCCTATATATCACAGAGCTCAGCACCTCTCCTCTATCATATAACCCTATATATCACAGAGCTCAGCTTCTCTCCTCTAACATATAACCCTATATACCACAGAGCTCAGCTCCTCTCATCTATCATATAACCCTATATACCACCGAGCTCAGCTCCTCTCATCTATCATATAACCTTATATATCACAGACTTCATATTCTCTCCCTCTATCATATTCTGATCTCCAATATAGCAGCATAAGTCACCTGATATATTGGTGTTCTTCACAAATCCATGGTGACTGTATCATTTTTTCCTAATATCTTTCTTGGAAATAATAAACGTTAGAACATCTGGTCTACAGGCAAATATTGATTGCCTCAAAGCATGTGTGTTCTTTTTCCAAGCCGCGATGAGAAGCGCTCACAAAGACCTCATCATTTATAGATAATAAATTGGAGCTTTGGGACCAACGGAAACTTGTTTGGGGTTTGGAAAAGGTTTTGAAAATGAAAAAGGGCCCAAAATCTCATTATGTCTACAACACGCATTTTAATTATCTGCTGCATTATTAAGTGTCCTTGCTTCATTCCCATCTGCAGGGTCTGTGTATATACTCAAATACCCACTAATGTTAAATATAAGGGAAAAGGAAAAACACATTCGCCCCTTTTCCACTTTATTAACTGGAAAACCCTTTGACGTGTCGGGCCATTTTTGGTCAAAATATTTCCCCGTTTCCCCTAATTCATCTCCTGGGAAAGAAAGATGCAATGACTGAGCCCTTTGGAAAAATCCGGTGGCACCTCAAAAAACCCCTTCCCGGACAACCAAACTAATAAAAAAAAGTTTCTCGAAAAAAAATTGGGGGAAAGTATATGATGGATTTTTAAAGGGGAGGGGTCCTTTAAATATTAGTTTATGTCTATTTAGTTTATGTCTATTTGAAGTGATGCAGCTTCCAAACCCGGGGAAAAAAAATTTTAAATTTTCAACCCCCTTTTAAACCCTTTTTTTTCCTTTGGGGTTAAACCCAATTTTTTTGGGCCCGCTTTATAATTTTTTTCTTCGTTTCCAAATTCCAAGAGCCATAACTTTTTTCCCTATTTTTCCCATTTACATAAAACATTTTAAACCCTTGGGCTTTTTTTGGGAAAAAATGTATTTTTTTAAGGGGTTTCATTCCCCTTTATATAAATTAAACACCATTATAGGGTAAAATTTTATCATTATGTTATTATTTTAAAAATTTTAAAATTTAAAGTTTTCTTTATTTTATTTATTTTTTTATTATTTTTTTAAATTTATTTTAAAATTATTTTATTTATTTGTATTTATTATTAAAAAAATTTATTAAAAAATGATTTTAAAATTTGAAATTATTAATTTTTACCAAATATTTTTTTAAATTTAATTATTTATAAAATTTCAAATTTATAAAAAATTTTATATTAAAATTTCGAAATTTTAATTTTAAAAATTTATTTTTTTAAATATTTTTTTTTGGGGTATTTTTAACAGAAACGGCTTTAATCGCCTAAGTAATTGAATGTAAATTATCCCCCCCGTCAATTTTATACGACGTATTGAAGCAGGGGGGGGGACGAGGGAAATTTCCCATAGTTCTCTATGAGAGCTTTAGATTACCGTAATTGAATCGCGCATCTCGCCCGTATTAAGCGCAAGTACACGGCGAAATTTGCGCCGAAATTACGCCGCGTGAACATACCCTTATTATATTATTATGTCATTATATTTTTTATCTTTAATTTTATTGTTTTTAAAATCCCTTTAAATTGGGTTTTTATAAAACTTACGGGGAAAATGGAAAAAATAATTCTAAGGGGGAAAAGTGAAAGTGAAAAAAAAAAGTGTTTGGCAACATATTTTGGGGGGGGTTTTTTTAAAAAAGAAAAAAAAAAAAAATTCACGTTCAGTTAAAAAATGATACGTTATTGTTTTCCCTGGGGTTGGTTTAAAAATTTCCCGGGTGATACCAAAAAATATTGGGGGGCATTTTGGAAAGCAAAGGGGGTTTTTTTGCATCTTTTGGGTTCAGTGTATAAAGGCCCTGAATGAAAGAAAGTGGTTTTTTATGGTTCATAAAGGGTGTCAAAAAGGTTCATCGAAACCCCCTCCCCTTGTGTTTTTTGGCGCCTTACGAAATTTTAGGCCCCTTTAAATTAATGCTGCAAACCAAAAAGGTAGTATACATCCTAGGAGAAGACAGCAAAAAATTGGGCCTTTATTAATAAATAGCAATTAAAAAAATTTTATTGTTAAAAAACTACTAAAAGTTTCTACACCAAAAAAAGAATACCAAAAAATAAACTAAACTTTTCAAAAAAAAATAAACCCCACCCCAAAGAGCTACCTAAAACCCGACAATAAATGGGGGGGCCGCCCCCGGAAAAAGGGCCCTCTGCAACCACGGAAACCCCCTAATTTTTTTATCTTAAATAATTGGGGGAAAAAAATAATAATAGTGATACATAAAAAACTGAACCCCGGGTAAAAAATACCTACGGGGGCCCCTTCCCTAAAAACTTTAAACCCCAAAATAGAGGCAATAGTGTTGGGGATGAGAAATGGTGTGTCCAAAAACTAAAAATACCTTTTAAAGGGGCCCAAAAAAGTACTTTTAATGTTTTAAAGAGTGGTTTCCTCAAAATGGGGCATTTTTTAATAATCATGCAAAGGACATCCTTTTTCCCCTTCCCAAAAATATACATCCCTTTCCTTAAAAGCAAGGAAAAAAACACATAAAACAGACCCAAAGGACTTTCCCATTATTCGGAAAAGGATAGTCGTTTTAAAACCCAGTCCTCAGAAGGCCCCGGAAAAGATTTTTGTGTCGGCCCCTAAGGCAAAGATAAAAGGTGGGAACTTTTAGACCGGGGGTCCTCAGATGGCCAAAAAATGGGATCTCCGGAACCCCAAAAACAGTTTAAATAGCGGGGATAAATTTGGGGCCTAAAACCCTTTATTCGTTTTGGTTTAAAGGGAGCTCTTTGTGGTAGGGGAAATAAATTTTTAAATTTCAAGGTTTAGAATTTGGGTTTAAAGGGATTTTTGTTTTTGGTTAGTTATCACTATTTATTAAACCCTTTTAAAAAAAAAAAAAAAAATTAATTGGCTTTATACACCACCGGCCCCCATTATTAGTTAAACTTTTCCAACTGCTCTTATTTTAAAACCCTTTTTTCTAATAGGCCCAAAAACCATGGCGGGGAACTCAGGCATTTTAGGGATGTAGACTTTTCAAGGCAATCTCCTGCAGTTCCAAAACACCTGAATCGTTGGGGAAAGAAAGGTGATTTTAGGGGCCTTTTGAAACGTGGCAAGTTGTTGGTTTCCGAAGGGCTGGGCTGAGTAATTTTTTGAAACTGCCCGATCTCCCCGGGAATTTTTTACGCACAACCATCCCAGGGGTTTACAGAGAATGGTCCGAAAAAAAGAAAAAAAAATCCAGGGGGACCCCGGGAGTCCTTTGGGCGGGAAAAAGCCTTGTTGATTGCCCCAAAAGGTAAAGGACAAAGGCACATGGGTTTTGAGTGATTTTTAAAAACAACAGGACTCAAAAAAAGCCACCCCGTTTTCCAAAAAAGGTAGGGGAGAAAAACAAAAACTGAACGCACATTTCCCCGGGGGGAATTTTTTAGGCAGATGGGCTAAAAGCAGCAAAAAGACCAAAACCGGGGGGTTTCCACTCCTTTCAGTAAGAACAGGAAACTGAAAAACTCCAATTTGCCCCAAGCTCATCGAAATTGGAACAGTAAGGGGAAAAATTTGGGGAAAAAAAAATTTTTGCCTGGGCTGATGAGGGCCCCCATTTTGTGGGACATTCGGGTGGGAGGGGGCAAATTTGGCCCTTCAAAATCAGAAAGCATGGATCCATCCTTTCCTTGTATCCAACGGTTTAGGCTGGGGTGGTGGTGTCCAATTTGGGGTGGGGATATTTTTTTTGGCACTCTTTGGGCCCCTATTTTCCCCAATTGAGCCCTCGTTTTCACACCTTTTTTGAATCTATTCCCGAAAAAATTGAGGGGGAAATTTTTAAAGGCCAAAAAGGGGGCCAACCCCGTTACTAAAGCATGGAATTCCTCCAAAAGTGGCCCGGGGAGTTATAATTTTTAAAGGCTAAAGTTTTTTGCTGTCTTCTCCCAGGTTTTTTCCCACCTTTGTTTTGGCTGTTTAAATTTTTTTAAAAATCCGGGGGAAAATAAATTTTTTGGTGTAAGGGTTTCCCCCTCACTTCATTCCCAAATGGTTTTTTTTTCATTTAAATAATTCTTTCCAAAAAATTTTAAAAGTTTTTAGAAAAGCTGGAAATTAAAAAGAAGTCATTTTGAATAGCAAAGGGCCGTGCCCAAAACTAAGGTAAATGATCCCGCTTTGGGGGACCACAGGGCCCAGCAATACCTGTGCTGTGCTGGCTCTTTGCTGCATGTAGAATAAAGGGTGAGAGCAGCAAAAAATACCCTTTTAAATTTAATGTATAAAATTAAAAAAAGAAAAAAACTGAAATCATCATCCCGTGGGGTTTTTTTAATGTACATTAGTTTTAGATTTATTAATCTTAAAAACAATTTTTAAAAGGAAAATTTTTTTTTTTTTTTGGGGTATATATATTTTTATAATTTTTATTTTAATAAAAATTTTTTTTTACATTCAAATAAATTTAATTTTATATAGTTTTAAAAATTATCAGAAATTACTTTTTTTTTTAATTTTTCCCTTTTGTTTAAATTTTTAAATATTGGGCATTTTTTTCCCCTTAATAGCCCAAAAATTTTGGGCTCTCCCAAAACTCAGGCATAAACACAAATTTAGATAGGTCTTGCCTTGGGCCCCAGCAGTTTAAGGGGCCTTAAATTTTTTTCCGAACCTCTTCCTTTAAATTTTTAAAAAATACCCGGGTGTGGGTTGCGACAACCCCCTCATGTCAGGGCCAAATTAAAAAAATGTTTGAGTTTACAAACGATGCGGCCCAACACATTTTAAATTTTCGCCCAAAATTTTTTGTGACCTATAAAATTTTTTGGGTTTTTACCAAACTATGGGAAAAACCAGGGGTGAGGGCAAAATTTTTTTGTGATGCGGATTTTTGGGTTTTGGTTTCCAAATTTTGGGGTAAGTGAAATATTTTTATCACTTTTTTGTTCAAATTTTGGGGAATATTAAAAAACCAAAAAAAACACCCTTTTTTTGTGTTTTGGTTTTTTTTCCCTTTTAAAGGTGTTCAGTGTACGGGGTAAATGATGTATATTTTTAAAATATTTGAAATTTTTAAAGGCTTTTAATGGGTACAATTTTGTGTAAAGGGTTTTTTTTTTCATAAGTAAAAATGGGTGAAAAAAGGGGGGGGGGGTTTTGGCTTTTTGAAACGCAAAATTTTTTTGGGTTGGGGCCCTGTTTTCATTTGCAAAGGGCCCCCCAAAGTACCAAAAAAGGGTTTAAAAACTTCCAAAAAAGTACCCCCATTTTTGGGTTACAAACCTAAACATAGATCCACACTAAAGGGGTTTTTTTATTGTGAAATTTTTTGGGCCCACAGGGGTTTTTTTTTACAAAGGGTTTTTTTTTTTGCCCTTTGGGATGAAAAAAAAAAAAAAAACATCTGAATTCAAACCCTTATTTTTTTGGGGTTTCCTTTTTTTCAGCGTTCGGGCCCTGCTGGGAAAGTGGGCAAGATAACTTTTTCCCAAAGCCCCGGGCAGTACAATTGCAACGATTATTAAATTTTATATTTTTTATTTTTTGCCTTTCTTTACCAATAGAAAAGGGTTTTTTAAAAAAATTTGTTTTTTTTAAAAGTCGTCATAGTCTGAAAAGCCCCTAACTTTTTATTTTTTTTGTGAATGAGTTGTTTTCCAGGTTGTTTTTTTCCCGGCTTGGGGTTTTTGACTTTCTTAAATTTTGGGATAATTTTTTTGGGGGACACGTGACTTTTTGGAATTCCCAAATTTTTGGGAAACTGTTTTTTTGGGAAAGGGGGTTTTTTATTTTTTTTAAACGTTTCACCGTACACAAGGGGGGTAAACTAAAATGACCTGTTAGTTTTAAATCTGCTTGGGTGTTGGGAATTTTGGGGGAAAACCCTATTTTTTAATTTTTTTTTTAATGGTTTTTAGCAAATTTTAAAAAAAAAAAAACATTTTATTGTGTAAAAACAATATTTATGCATCTTTTTTGAAAAGCCAAAAAACTTTTTTAAATTTTTTAAATTTTAAAAAGGGTGTTTTAAGGGTTTTTTTTATTTGTGGGACAAACTGACTTTTTCATTGGATCACTTGGCGTTTATGTGACATTTTGATTCTATTTTTCCAATTTTAAAAGGGAGCGGGATAAGCAAAAATTGGGGAAATTTTTGACATTTTCCCTTTTTTTTTATTTTTTCTACGATGTTCACCCTTAACCCGGGAAAGTAACATGGGGAGATTTTATAAGGGAAAAAAAAGTTAACGCAGTGTGCAGATACAAAAAATGTGCAAATTTTTTTTTTTTGGGTCTTTTTTTTTTGGGGGTGTGGTAAAATATTAAAAGGGGAAAAGGCAAATTGAGCGTTTTTTACTGAAAATTTTTTTTTCTTTTTTTTTTTTACAAATTTTAAATTTTTATTCATTTTTTATTTTTTTTTTTTAACTTGTTCCACTCTTGGGGGCTAAAACTCCCGCAACCCTTAGAATCGGGGGGGGGCAAACTCAAAATAAAACAAATTTCCCGGGAGGGGGCAATCAATCTCAAAAATTTCCCGTAAAATTTGGGGGACTCCCGCCCCGGGGGGGTTTATTTTTTTACCCCCTTTGGGGTGCTTTTTTAAACACCGGGGATCCAGGCCATTTTGTTGCTGGAGTTCCGATGGAGGACAGAAGGGAGCTATTCTTGGGGCTGGCCCAAGAGATGAATTTTCCCCGGGGGGACCGCCATTTAAAGCTGCTCCCAGAAAAATTGGGGAGGGCCCGGGCTGTTCCCAAAAATTATTACAAACCGGATCCCGTGGCCCCGAAAAGTTAAAAATTTACCTTTCAAGGGGGGTAAAAAGTGGCATTAAAAGGCACACCCCCATGAAGTACAGGAACGGGCAAGGGGACATTTTAAAGGGGAGGTCCCCAGGACACGGGTTTTTGGGGGTTTGCCCGGGTTTTTCAAAACCCCCCTTTAAAAACCGGCCGAAAAAAGAGCAAATGGCTCTAGAAAAACCCCCTGCAGCCCGTCCCCACTGCCAAAGGGGTTTTCCCCCCGGGGTTTTTTTTCCCCCCACGGGGCCGCTCAAAAGATTATTTTTGGGTTTCACATTCTTTCGTCCGTTTTCGGGGCGGAATCCCGTGCAAGGCAATGAAAAAGGGGGAGGGTTTTCTCCCCAATCCGCGGAGAAAAAAAGCCTTTCCCCCCCGTGGCTGTGTGCACCCGCCCCACAAACCGGGGAAAAAATAAACCGGGGAAAAAGAACCGACCGGGAAATTTTTCCCTTTTCCTGGGGACCAGCCTTAAGGGGTTAATGGACAAAATCCCGGTTTTTTTTTTTTCCCCCCCTAAATTGGGCTACCCTATTTTTTTTTTTAAATTTCATTGTAAAGGGGGTGTCATTAATTTTGCTTACCCGCAAAATAAAAACAAAATTTTTGGTTGAAAGCAACCCGTTATGTGACCAGCACCCTGATTGGCTAAAAGACACTGTGCGTTTTTTTGCCCGACAGGAAGTCTTTTCTACCCCATGTTTTTCCCATGACCTTTTTAGAAATTTCTATACACACTGAAAGGTGGTGTCATCCCGGAAGTTTAAACTCTCCCATGCAATTTTTTTGGAAGCTCAAAAGTCCGCAGGTTTACATGACTTTGTCCCCCAGCAAAAGGGGAAATCCTGATTTCAGCGCAGGGGTTAAAAAAACAACATTACTACCACTTTATATACAGTACCTAAACAGCTTCCCAATTAACATAAGGAAAAAAATGTTTTCCCTTTTTTGGGGTAATAAACGCCCCTTTTTTTTGTTTTTTTTCTTGATCCAATTGAATATTTTTTTAAAATTTTTACTTTTTCTGTCTGATTTCAAATATTAAATTTTTGCCCTTTTTCCCCCTTTTGTCAACTTTTCCGCTATCATTTCGTCCAGCCCGGGGGCATAATGGGAAAAAACATTTGCATTTTTTCAGTTTGATTGAAGGATTAATAAAACTCCGGCTAAGACCCCCACTTTTAAAATTTGAAAAACAGGGTAATGTATTCAGGCGTGTTCAGAGGAGATGAAATAAATTCAGCAAAAAAAAATATAAAAGATTTCCTCAAAGAGGGCATTTAAACCCAGGGGCGATTGGGTTTAAAGGGAAAAAATAAGGGGGAAGGGTTTTATGTTTTACATTTTTATCACAATAAAGACTTATAAAAAAGGGCACTTTTTTGCCTCATTTTAAACAAAGCTTTTCAGGCTTTTTCGGTTTTTAAAGAATGCAGTGTTTTGAGCCAGAAGTAAATCCCCACAGGGAAAGGTTTAAGGGATTTGGTCCTTCCGCTGATGAAAATTATTAATAAAAGGGCCCCGAGGGAGAGCAGGGAGTGCTGGTTATACCCCACCTCATATTCAAAATCTGTATGCAATTTTTATGATTTAGGGCGACATGTCCCTATATGCAAGCGCCGTTTTTTTTGGGTTCTATTTTGCTCCGAAAATATTCTTGATATAAATGAACTGTAATATACGAACACTAGGCGCATTATACACCAGGCATGACACATTGTAATGCGCCAAAAAAGGTGCATTAAATATAGTAGCAATGATACGCTGTGCCCCTCCATAATGCAATGCGCCTATTGAAGCGCATTACATATACAAGTAATGATACATTATGCGCCTCCGTTACACAATGCGCCTCGATAAGCACATTACATACACTAGCACTGATGCTCTCTGCGCTCAATGCGCCTTTTTTGGCGCATTAAGTTTACTATCCAGATGTTTGAGAGGATTGTACTTTCAGGCGCACTTTACACTGATTAAATGCACCAAAAAACTGCCGCGTCAACGCCAATTTTACTAAGTTTGGGAAATGTGGAAACTCAGCTAATCTGAATAGACTTGAAAGGTTACATGGAGGTTGTAGAGTACGACCAATTATATGATCCAGCAAAACAAAGTGGTGCCAATTACCAGGGCCATCTTATCTATTGAGCACACAAGGGAGTTGCAGAACAAGCATAGGGGATCTGGGTGGGGAATGCATGACATACCCCCTGGATCACTCCACACAGTTAAAAAACATGGTGGAGCAGGGAGCTATCGGCTGCAGGCTGCTTCAGTGGTGTGTCCCAATGTAGGCAGCATAATCATATGGGTGTGCTTTGAGGTGGCTAGAGGCATGGACTCATGTGGTGCAGGACTGGAACCAGGTATTCTGGTGCCCTAGGCAAATAAGGCATATATCGCCCTCCCACCCAATAGCAAATTCAGCCCACTCTATCCTTTCCTGTGCCCCCTTTCTGCTTGGGTTGAAGTGGCATCCTAGGCGGTGATCTATTTTTGCCTATTTGTTGTCCCGGCCCTGGTCTGGTGTCATGTTTAAGTCAAGGTCCACTGCCGTATAATGCTGTTATGACGGCCATGCCGATTACAGGTACTTTCCGTGATAAAATATCTACAATTAAGTTGGATATTACTAACTTTTGGATACAGAATTTTGGGACATACTAAAGGGGTATTCCCATCTAGAAAAATAGGATTTGGCAGTTTTCTGCGGTAGCGCAAACAGAGAGGTGACCACATATGTGCAGATGTCAACATTCACTTTAATAGGAGTTTCGGGTTCAGCTGAGTGATTTGCCTGCTTCTGTTTCAGTGTAATACCAGGGAGCAAAGAAGGCCTCAACCCAGTTTCAGGTTAACTTCATTGAACGAAACAGGAACTTGGCGTAGCAATACTTTCTTGAACTCTGTCAACCAGTGTCTAATGGGAGCCGGGTGCCACAGCTTTAAATCCTCTGGAAGACTGTGGGACAGGAGTCTCCCACTCCTTCCACACTCTGTGTCCACGTGTCCTCATATTCCAACAGGCTTCCCACTGTGCACTCCTTCCAGTCTGACTAAGCAGAGAAGAAGGCAGACAACCATCTCGACTGCACTTACTCGAAGGTGAGCTCTCCAGAGCCTTCTTCCCGTTTCCGCTCATGTCTTCCTCCGCCTCCCGACTGACCCTGCCTCTCTAAATTCCTGGTCTTTTCTGCACCTCCTTTACCGCATCCCTTTACTCTGGTAACACCTTCTAACTGCTGTTTCTAGCCTTATACCAGACCAAAATGTGCCACAGAACTGTCCTAATGAAAAATGTGGTCACCAATAGTCATATGAATGGTGCTGCTACCGGTTATGGATCCTCGTGTCAGCACACATATTTTGTCTTGATCAGTCACTTCCATCAGAAGTGACAACAGGGAAAATGATGTAGGTCTTTTACACTCCTTTTTGACAACCTGGTCCTAAAACTCTTGCCAACAAGAGAGAGCATCAGCTATGCTGCTGTCTACATCAGACACATGCTGTGACCTAAGCCAGCACCAGGCAACAGAGCATGAGGTGGTGAGGAGAGCTAGCACCAGGAGAGAAGAAGTAGTAGAGTTATTAATATAATATAGCGCATCCAGATTGTACATCCAAAAGGACATGTGCCTGTCCTTTAATTTGTATTCCCTTAACTCCACTGCCCCAATTATGGGAAAACGCTTCAAGTGAATGAGGTTACGGCATAATCCTCCCGTGTCCACAATCTAGGCCTTTCCTTGGTACACCGCTCCATGCCCAGTACAGCCCCGAGCCTGGTCGAGCCCACCTCATCAGTGAGCAGGAACACTGACATGTCGGAACTTTCGTCAGTCTGATAAACAGGCCCATTATGGCCTCCAAGGCAGGGCTGAGACAAGGTATTTTGGGGCCAAAGGTGAGTAAGACATACAGTGTCACTTATCCCATTGAAAATTCCATCCATTTTATACCTCCTTGCACCTTCTTTCTTTCTATCTGGCATAAGGTGGTGCCTTGGGCAGTTGCCTACCTGTGCCTACCCATTGTTCCTGCACTATTCCAAGGAATTCCCTCCAGACCATCAACTCCAACTGAAAGTATCTGGTAGTACAAATATGATGTTCAGCTCTTTTAATCCCCAGTTGGCCAAAGAAAGCAGTTGCGAAACAGCCCGTAGGTGTCACCCTGCAGGCAAAAAACAAATGTCCTAACAGGAATTGGCACTATTTAAGGAAAACATGTTTCACCGAAGAAAAACTTTCAATCAATTCCAAGAACTTAACTAACTCCTTCTGTGTTAGCTGGCATACTATCTCTAAGGAATCAAAAATCACTTTCAACATCCAAAGAGGGCAACCTACTACTGGAGTCTTTCCTGAAATGGAATGCGTGTAGTAGAATTCAACACTGACCACTATAGACGGGGCAATAAAGAGGAAATCACCTATGTAATGGCTGACAGATTGGGAACCGGTCCTGAATATAACCACCCATTCCAAAAAGAAGTAAATAGTGTAAAGAAGTGACATAATAGAACATGCCATCCATCCTACAGACCAGCAGAGAAGACCTCTAGTGGACCGGAAGAAGCTTGAACACGGATTCTATATCCGACTTTTCCATCAGGGCCCTTAGTCCAGACCAAGGAACCAAAGCCACTTATTTGCTCAGGAGAGATAGGACACAGAAGCATTCTCTTTGGATAAACCACCATTGACCAAAAATCGGTAGCACAGGTGTCAAATATGTATAAAACTCCCCTGGGTTTTTCTTCAGAACAGTGCCCAAAGGGATAACATGCAAATTCTGTCAAAACAAGGGGAGAAGATAATACAGAAAGCTTTACTGTTCCTGCAGATATTCCAACCACAGGACTCAGTCTCTGGTTTATTGTCCATATCTGAGTCTGGGTACTGAGAGTGTCAGAGAAAAGACAGACACCACTGTATAACAAGTAAAGAGAGAGGATGGTAAGTTATGCAGGTATGGGGCTGAGTACAGCAGTTTCCTTCTAATTCCTCCCTGTAAGGGTTGGGGGAGAAAGCAGGTCTTGCCGTTCTTGTCAAAACTTTAGCGCTATTAACTCTTTTACTGCCTCATCGCTCTCAATGTCATCAATCAGGAGTCTCCTTCCTGGTAGCAATATGGTGTCCTACAGATGAGGGGACTGGTCTGGGGTTTGCATAACTAAGGTTTGGTTTGAGATCTGTAGTAAGGGCTGGTCTGGGATCGATATAAAGCTTTAGTTAAGGGTTTACAATGGGGGTAGATCTAGAGTCTGTTATAAGGGCTGGACTGGGGTCTGTAGTTGGGGTTATTCTGGGGTTTGTACAAAGCTCTGGTCGTGGTTTTACAAAGGAGTGGGATTTAGAGTGTGCAGTAAGGGCTGGTCATGGGTTTACAATGGGGTGTGATCTACAGTCTGTAGCAAGGGCTGGTCTAGGGTAGTCTGGGGTCTGTTTTGAGGGCTGATCTGGTATCTGTAGCAAGGGCTACTCTGGGATCTGTATAAAGCTCTGGTTGTGTGTTTACAAAGGGGAGTGATTTAGAATCTGTAGTAAGGACTGGTCATGGGTTTACAATAGCGTGTGACCTACTGTCTATAGTAAGGGCTAGTCCGGGATCTGTAATAAAGGCTGGTCTGGGGTCTGTATAAAGCTCTAGTAATGGGTTTACAATGGAGTGTGATTTAGAGTTTGTAGTAAAGGCTGGTCTGGGGTATGTAGTATGGGGTAGCCTTGTGTCTGTAGTAATGGCTGGCCTGGGGTCTGTAGCAAGGCCTAGTCTGGGGTCTGTAGCAAGGACTAGTCTGTGGTCTGTATAAAGGTCTGGTTATGTGTTTACAAAGGGGAGTGATTTAGAATCTGTAGTAAGGGCTGGTCATGGGTTTACAATGGGGTGTGATCTACAGTCTGTAGTAAGGGCTGGTCTGGGGTCTGTAGTAATGGCTTGTCTGAGCTCTGTATAAAGCTCCAGTCATGAGTTTACAATGGGGTGTGATCTACAGTCTGCAGTAAGGGCTTGTCTGGGGTCTGTAGTAATGGCTTGTCTGAGCTCTGTATAAAGCTCCAGTCATGGGTTTAAAATGGGGTGTGATCTACAGTCTGTAGTAAGGGCTTGTCTGGGGTCTGTAGTAATGGCTTGTCTGAGCTCTGTATAATGCTCCAGTCATAGGTTTACAATGGGGTGTGATCTACAGTCTCTACTAAGGGCTGGTCTGGGCTCTGTAAGAAAGCTCTGGTCATGGGTTTACAACGTGGTGTGATTTAGAGTCTGTAGTAAGGGCTGGTATGGGGTCTGTAGTAAGGGATAGTCTGGGGGTCTGTAGTTTGGGGTAATCTGGAGTCTGTAGTAAGAGCTGGATTAAAAAGAGGTGTGATTTAGAACCCGTAGTAGGACTAGTCACAGGTTTACAATGGGGTGTGATCTAGAGTCTTCAGTAAGGACTGGTCTGGGGTCTGTAGTAAGAGCTGGTCTGGGCTTTGTACAAAGCTCTGGTTATGGGTTTACAATGGGTGTGATCTACAGTCTGTAGTAAGGACTGCTTTGGGGTCTGTAGTAAGGAATGGTCTGGGGTCTGTATGAAGCTCCAGTCATGGATTTACAATGGCTTGTGATCTACAGTCGTAGTATGGACTGGTGTGGGGTTTAAAGAAAGGTCTGGTCTTGGGTTTAGGATTTGGGGTCTGTAAACATGAGTGTCCGGACTAAGATATCTATACAGGGGGAGTCCCCTCAGAGTTCTATATACAGGAGGGTTTCTACTTTGGTATCTGTATACTGTGAGTCTGGTATAGGTTCTGTATGCAGGTAGAGTGTGGTCTGAGGTTTGTATACAGGAGAGGTGTTGTCTGTGGTCTGTACAATCTGGGTTCTGTATAAATGTTTAGTCTATGTTTTTTTATATAACAAGGTCTTGGCTGGGGTTACTATAAAACTGGGACTTGTTTGAGATTTCTATCTTTATTTTTGGGTCTGAGTCAAAGTCTGTATTTGTGTCGGTGTCTGGTATGTGCTTTGTATTCATTTTAGGGTGCACTGAATGGTTTATGTGTACTACTAGTGATTCAAAAGTCGTGGTTTGAGGACATTTGTGAAGCATTTGCTTTTACTTCCCCTTTATGGAATTTCATATTAGAGGTTGCTAAGAATATTTATGGAACTGCAAGGGAGCAGAACACTTGCAGCCAGGTCTCCCACAGATTGACCCCCTGATCAGCTGTTCATCCGGGAACCCCCTAAAACAGATATATAGGATATAGAATTGTACAATGCAAACAACCGCTTTAACCTCTGACATAGTTACGTCATAATGCTAGTACGTGCAGTGTTAGACTGGGGTGCTTAGGGCCCACAGGTGGAGTTGACTCTAGGAGCCCACCAGTTGAGTTTTTATGGACCCACCGGTAGAGTTTATTTTAGGAGGCCCACCCTACAGCTTCTGTAAATGGCGCATGCCTCCTATACTCTGCATCTTGCGTTTTGCCACTTTTTCTATGCTTTTTTGCCTCTTGTGAGAATGTATCTGGTGTAAAAAAAAATAACTCTAGATCTACCACACTCAGGGACCCACCGAGGGTTTCCCCTATTCCTCTGTGGGCCAGTCCAAGCCTGGGTACATGGCTATGGGGCAGGCCTGCCACAAGCATCCGGGATTGTAGATAGCTCCGATTCCTGCATTTTAATTACTTAGAAGGTCGTAACATTATTATTACAGGACAATGTACATCTGATTACTCCCCATCCCCTCCTTCCTTAGAGGGACTGAAAGTGTAAGAAAAAGAAGAAAAAGGTTTAAAAAATAAAAAATATTGTGTTCAACACCCCCCCCCCCTTTTGTCATTTTACAAAGAAAATTATAAAAAAGAAAAAAAGAAAAAAGTTAAATATAATTAATATCGCTATGTCTGTAAAAGTCCGATCCATTCAAATATAAATTTTTAATCCCATATGGTAAACACCATAGAGAAAGAAAATACCCAACACCAAAATTAAAAATTTTTCATCATCATTTCACATCCCCCCAAAAATTGGAATAAAAAATTATTAAAAAGTCACATGCATCCAAAATTATTGGCAATAAAAGCTACACTTCAGCCCAAGAATTTACTCATGTTAATGGACGTAAAAATAAAAAAAAAATTGTTCTCAGAAAATGTTGCTTCAGTTAAAATTTTAAAAAAATGTAGAAAAAAGTTATTTTATAAAAGGTACTAAAACATAATCAATCCGTAACAATTTGGTATCAATGGAATTGTACCAACCTGCAGAATACAGATAACATGTTCCTTATACCGAACACGGTCCAACACACAAAGATTTTTGGGGGGTTTCCCAGTACACTATAAGGTACCATTAAAAAGAACATCTTATTCTGCCAAAAACAAGCCCTCGTAGAGCTATATAGATGTAATAAAAGGAAAAATTAAAGCTTTTGGAAGGCAGGGAGAAAAAATGAACTGTGACATAAATAAAAACTGCTGGCGCGTGAAGGGGTTAAAATAAATCTCCGTATATCTGCACAGCCCTGACTAAAACGCTGGAAACAAACTAACATCTATTAACAGGAAAAATGAAATTAACACCAAAATATCTTCCTACTTAGCTGTCCCTAGGGATTGGCACCACATTATATTGGAACTGTAGACTCCTGTGTCATACTTTTAGAAAGTACAAAACATGAAAAAAATATCAGCACAGTAAATCCTGCAAAACAATAATTGAAATGCCTCAACACCCCTGCGGGGGCGCTGCAGGGATATTGAACACTTGCAGTAGGAGTCTACAGCCGATTTGATGGGATCCCGACAATAAAGACACCTGGGCCACATGTATGAATCCTGCCGGGTCGAGCGCCGTTTTCCGCGCCAGTTTTTCCGGCGGACTGCGCTGATTATGTCGCGGCCGGGCGGCGCTCATACATACATGTAAATTCGCCCACCTCGCCACGTATGAGGTCGAAGTGCGGGGACATGGTGCTATGCGGCGCTGCGCCATGCTTCCCGTCCGAGGAAAAGTGCACTCATACATGGGTAAAAGTCCCCCCGCGCCTCGCCATGTGTGGGGTGCAGTGCGGGACTTAGGCGCCGTGCGGACTGCCCCGGAGAAATCTGTTCCGATGCGAGACAGGCTGGAGCGGCGAGAAATCATTCCAGATGTCGGTGCGGAGTATGAAGCAAAAAATCGCCTTTATAAAGGCGTTCTACATTTTTTGGGTCTAAATCCTCCGTCCGAGGCGAAGTGAAGCAGGATCGGAACATGCAAGGAAGCGGATCGCAGATTGCGACAGAAGTCTCGGCGCTCCGCTCCGTGCAGCAGGAGTGTGATTCCCGAAAAAATCACCTTTATAAAGGCGGAAAACAGTGTCAGAAAGGAGCTGAATGTACAAAATTTACACTTCTTAAAAAATAAAATCACTTTCCCAAACTCGAGAACGGCACAATATCAAGAAATATGAAAATTGGAAATTGCCGGGAAATACAGTAATTCAAATCCTGAAACCTATTCTCATTGTCGGCATAAACCGGCCAATGAGAATAGGTGCGACAAAGCCCCATTCTAGCCTATGGAGGAGTTTGGACCAATCAGAATAGGAGCGACAAAGCCCCATTCTAGCCTATGGAGGAGTTTGGACCAATCAGAATCCACGGCGGGACAGTTCAAAATACAGTTAAAAAGGCTGCAAAGAGCTGATTGGCTGAGCAAAGCGGGGCCTCCCTAGCTCGGCCAATCAGAATAGGAGCGACAATGTCCATTCTATCCTATGGAGGAGAATTGACCAATCAGAATAGGAGCGACAAAGCCCCTTTCTAAGCCTATGGAAAAAATGGACCAATCATATTCAAAGGCGGGACAGTTCAAAATACAGTAAAAAGGCAGAAACGAGCTGATGGTTGAAGCAGCGGGGCTCTTTCCAGCTTAGCCAATCAGAGCGCGAGCTACTTTACTATAAGTTCTAGGGGGAAAAAGAAATTCTGAGCGTGCCTGTGATTGGCTAATTTCAAAGAGCCGCCGTAATTTGGACCAATGGAGAGCGAGCGACGCTCCTAGGGTTTTGTAATGCAATCTGAATCAAACTGTATAAAGGCCGAAATCACATTATAACACTACACAAGTTGTCACGATGTGTATTTTAAAAAGGGAAACCTAATATGTGGCTAACGAAAAAAAAATATTAATTCCCAAAATCATGTTTTTTTCTTTATTTTCGTTAGCCAAGGATCAATAGTATGGGTGGCAACGAAAAAAAAAGAAAAAAACATGATTTTAGGGGAAATTTAATTTTTTTTTTTTCGTTTTGCCACATATTAGGATTCCTTTTATATACACATCGTGACAACTTGTGAAGTGTTGTAATGTGATTTCGGCCATATACAGTTTGATTTAAGATTGCATTACAAAACCCATAGGAGCGTCGCTCGCTCTCCCATTGGTTCCAAATTCGGCGGCTCCTTGAAATTAGCCAATCACAGAGCGCGCTCAGAATTTCTTTCCCCATAGAACTCTATGAGAAAGTTTGCTCGCGCTCTGATTGGCTAAGCTGGACGAGCCCTCGCTGCTTCAACCAATCAGCTCGTTTCTGCCTTTTACTGTATTTTGGGAAATGCCCGCCTTTTAATATGATTGGGCCATTTTTTCTCCATAGGCTAGAATTGGGGCTTTGTCGCTCCTATTCTGATTGGTCAATTCTCCTCCATAGGATAGAATGGGGCATTGTCGCTTTCCCATTCTGATTGGCTGGTTTATGCCGACCAAAAGAAATAGCTTTAAAAAATTTGAATTACTGTATTTCCGGCAATTCTCTCTAGGCAAAATTCCCTATGTAGCGCCGGCTCGGCGACAAACGCGTTGTTCGGGGTTTTTAACTGCTTTATTTTTATACAATTCTGCTCTTTAATCTGATCATGTATTTCACTTAATAAAAAATATTTTTTTTTATTAATACTTTCATGCCGCACGGCGCTGAGCGCCGAGATTTCAGTGCGCCCATCTCTCCCTAGACTATAAAGGGAGAAGTAGCTCCCGGGTCTGATTGGCTGGGATAGCCAAGCTCCCGCTAGCCTCAGCCAATAGCTCTTTTTCTGTCTTTTTACTGTATTTGAATTATCCCGCCGTGGATTCTGATTGGTCCAAACTCCTCCATAGGATAGAATGGGACTTTGTCGCTCCTATTTTTGATTGGCTGGTTTATGCCGACCAATGAGAATAGGTTTCAGAAATTTGAATTACTGTATTTTTCCCGGGAATTTCCAATATCATATTTCTTGATATTGTGCCGTTCAGAGTTTTGGGAAAAAGGTTTTTTTTTTATTAATGTTGTATTTTGTACATTCAGCTCTTTTCTGACACCCTGTTTTCCGCATTTATAAAGGCGATTTTTTCGGGAATCAAAACCCTGCTGCACGGAGCGGGAGCACCGAACTTCTGTCCCGATCTTCGATCCGCTTCCTCGCATGTTCCGATCCTGCTTCACTTCGCCTCGGCCGGAGGATTTAGACCAAAAAAAACCAGGTCTGCCTGTCGGAGCTGCCGAGCGCAGCGATTTGGCGAGCCGCGATGGTACATGCCTCGGAATATATGAGCGCGCCGCGTCCCGCCCCGGAACGCCTACACCGCGCCCCACCGTGCCCACTGCCCGCCCACTGCCCGCCCCTTCATTGCGGGCCGCAGCCGAAAGTGCCGAACGCTGCGTCCGACAGCGGGATTCGGGCTGGTAGGCGCAGTGTACGCCAGAAAACTGGCGTAAAGCCCCTTCATACATGTCGCCCCTAGTGATTACCCTGTTTTCCAACAGACCCTTATAACAAAACAGGACTGTAAAAAGTGGAGAACCCCCATAACCCCTTCACATATTTGGATGTACCCATAGTTCCAAATAGCATGAAGGGTTTGTGGATGAACCTCACACTATAAGACTCCTCCATAGGCGGCGTGTGTCGACTGTTAATTACAGCTGGCAACCGCCGATATCAACAGAGATCGGAGTCGGCTCCAATCCCTGCTGTTTAACACTTTAGACGCTGCCGCATCTAAATGAAAGTAGAACTGTGCTGCGCACCCCGATTGGCTCTCTGCAACAATCACAGGGTGAGAATCGTTGCCATGGCATGCAAGCTACCGTACCTGCCATGTAAATACACCTAATGGCCATAAGTATGATGTAATAGGCAATGAATGAAAATCCTGTAAACAGCAGTTCAATAGTCTTGCTGTATATAGGACAAGAGACCGCGCCCCCTAGTGGTCAAGTACCCTAGAGGGACTGATTGTCAAAGTAAAAAAAAAAAGAATATTTAAAGTTTAAATCACCCGCCTTTTGCCATTTTACAAATAAAAAGGTTAAAAAAAATTAAAAAGTTACACCTAAGTGGTATCACCGCGTTCATAAAAGTCTGATCTATTACAATATAACATTATTTATCCTGTACTTCGAATACTGTAGGAGAAAAATACTCCAGGTTCTAAAATTGGGGAGTTTTTTGGTCATTTCACGTCCCCAAAATATTGGAAAAAGAAATGATCAAAAAGTCACATGTATTCTAAAATAGTACCATTAAAAACTACTAGTGATGAGCGAACCCTAAAAAGTTTGAGTTCAAGTCGAACCTCGAACTTCGAACCCCATTAAAGTCAATGGGAGAAGATGTTCAGGTTAATTTTTATACCTATATAGGTGAGGAGAAGCTGGAATTACCATCCATACCAGTACGCCAACACTAGGCACATTATACGCCGGGCACGACACATTGAAATGCACCAAAAATTGATAAGCTGCGCGCCTCCATAACGCAGCATATAATTGGAAGTGTGTGTAATGCGCCTATCGAGACATATTGTGCAACGGAGGTGCATAACATCATTACTAATTTATAGGCGATATGTGCTTTAATTAAACTAGTAATGGTATGTTTTGCGCCTCTGTGCACGATGCGCCACGATATGCACATTACATACACTCCCAATGCTATGTGCTGCGATTTGTGCAATGAGCCTAAAAAGGCACAATGCGCCTTTTTAGGCGCATTATATTTACTATGCAAGGTATATGTAACACCAGATTGTGGAGAGGATCGTACTTTCAGGCACAATTTGCACTGGTATAATGCGCCTAAAAACTATTAAAATAGCGTGTAAAACGCAATGTAGAACGCGAACATTTACTTGAACGAACAGTAAAATGTTCGGTTCGGCTCGAGGTCTAAAAAATCGTGAAGTTTGAGTCGAACTTAATTTTTCTCGAATGGTTCAATCAGCACCAAAAGCTGCACTTCAGCCCACAAATAATGAGCCCCTAATCAGGTTCATAGGCTTAAAAAAATAATAATTATTGGTCACAGAAAATGGCATTTTTTTGTGAAAATTTAAAAAATAGAAAGTTTTTTTTGTTCTTTTTGTAGTACAAAAACAAAATGAATCCTCTATAAATTTGGCGTCACCAGAATCAAACTGATCTAAAATAATAGAGATAACATATCATTTATACTGAAGAGTGAACTCAGGTTACACCCCACATAGAATTTTATGCGGACTTACCAGTGTGTTATATGTTATGGTCAAGGGCACCATTAAAAAGTACATCTTGTCCCGCAAAAAAGAAGCCCTTATATCGCTATGTAGTCAGAGAAATGAACAAGTTATGGCTCTTGGAAGGAGGAAATAAAATGAAAACCAAAACTCCAAAATTACTTGGGACCTGAAGGGGTTAAGTATAATGGAAAACAATGGTTCTCTTCCAACATTATCCCCCTTATAGCAATCTGAATATAATTGTGTTGGGTCATAAATTATTCTCCATGACTCAGGCTTTAAGCCAAACTGCATTAAAATCCAGAGGATAATCCCCATCTTCCTTGTTTTTGTAGACACCAGAGACTTAATGGAACCTCTGGAGGGGGCGACACCTGTTTTTTGCCATGAGGTCTGAGACCTCATGATGAGTCCTGTTCTGCA
>JAODAL010028273.1:0-53610 GCA_025379985.1 Phyllomedusa bahiana
TCAGGCGAGTTCATAGATATAAAATAAGCGACCCTTTTTCAAGAGCCTCTTGAAAAAGCTGGTGGCAAAACGCGCGTCGAGGCTAAAACCCTCCTTGGTGACATATCCACCACTTTTGGTAATGGACTGAAATATATGGTATTGTATCTGTTATCTTTATATCAGGTTTGATGCACTATTATTATTTATAATCACTTGATTTGTTACATATTTATTTGCATCTTTCCAGGATATCTCTGTTATTTACTGGTGGTGGATGTGTCACCTATATTGTATGTGGGGGTAGTTTGTGAGTTTTTAATTGTTTTTAAATTTGTTTTAGTTGTGATAGTCGCTCTATATATGTTTAATTTTGTATGTTAAGATTTTTTGTAATAAAATTATGGATTTGCTTAATATTTGAGTATCATATTTTTTTCATTGGTATTTGTTATTGGTGATATAATGATTTTTGCTTAATTTTGGACCAATTTTTGAATTGGTATTTAGTTCATAGATATCGCCTTTTCAGTCTTTTGGGAACATGTATGAAAACGGTCTAGGAACCAATCAGAGCTCTGCTCTCGTTTTTCCAGAGCACTATATGAAATGAAAGTGGAGTTTTGTCTTAGACCAAGACATTTTTCATACATATAGCCCTAAGGGTGAGTGTATAGCAGTGCCTACTGTGCGCGCCGCTATACGCCGGGTGTTTTAGAAGCTATGTGCTGGCCCCGAAACAGCGCAATTATGCCTCGAAGTATGGCCCGCAATGTATGAAAACTGTCTAGGTCTAAAACTCTCTTTGTTGCCCATAGCAACCAATCAGAACACCCCTCTCATTTTTCCACAGCACTATATGAAATGAGAGGGAGCTCTGATTGGTTGCTATGGGCAACAAAGTGAGTTTTAGAGTACCAATTGTAAATTTGGTCCAAAATTAAACAAAGATCTGTCAGGGACCGGTCAGGGGCACACGAATAGACACAAACAGAGTGAGGCCCTGACACTGGTCCCAACCACTGTCCCTGCCTTTTGGGGGTGCCCGACTCCTTAATAGGTTGGCCCCAACCAGAAGACTAGGAGCTACACTAATTAGGTGCAGACACAAGACACAGACAAAACACAAGTAAGAGGGGTCAGACAAGCCAGGTCAATACCGGTTGGGCGAAGCAGTACAAAATCAAATAGAGAGAGAATAGTCTCAGTAGAACAGCAGGGTCAAATACCAGAAAGGTGCTCAGAAAAGGAAGGGCTAGCTACAGACAGAAAGAGCTCTATAGCAGGCAAGGATGGTGGGTAGAGGACTCCTTATATAGGGAACAAGAGAAAACAGAACGGAGGGGATAGGTGGATGGAACACAAGACCAGATTGGAGAAGAAAGCTGTCAATCAAAGATCAGCAAGAAACCAGGTTAACTAGTGGAGTGCCGGATGATTCCTGACCAAGGCGTCGGCCAGGAATCAATTAGTACTGCAGAGAAGTAAAACCAAGTTCACACTAGTAAAAGCATTATGTCATAAACCACATTTTTCGTCGCAACAGCCGTGGCTGGCAACTAGAGCACACAGCTGAGGGTCTGTCGGGCATGATCATGACAAGATCATTATATCACCAATAACAAATAAAAATAAAAAATATAATGATACTCAAATAATAAACATATCAATACTTAATAATCTTAAAATCAACATATATAATCCGACTGTCACAACTAAAACAAACTTGAAAAACATTAAAAAAAACAAAATACCCCCCAAATTAGAATAAAGGCGACATATCCTCCACTAATAAATAACAGAAATGATCTGGAAGGATGCAAATAAATAAATTAATAAATAACAAATCAAGTGCTTGTAAATAAACTTAATGCATCAAACCAGATACAAAAGTAACTATGCAATGACCTATATTTCGATCCATTACCAAAGGGGTGGATATGTTGCCAGGGAGGGCAGTAGCCTCGACGCGCGTTTCGCCGCCAGCTTTTTCAAGAGGCTGAATGACAAACACATAGTGGGTCCATCTATACACAGTAAAACACATCCCCTAATGTTTCTATTGGCCAATAGAAATACAATCATATGATAGTCAATAGTCAAAGTGAGTTTTAGACCTAGACAGTTTTCATACATGTGGCCATAAGTTTTTTTTATAATGTTTTATAAGATTTTATGTTTTTTACTGTAACAATTTGAGTGTGTATTATCTGAATGGGACTTCTACTGTTTGGTAGGCTTTATTATATTATTATAATGTTGATTTAAGAATATGTACATGTGATTGTGATGTGAGCTCCTGCAGGAGTCAGCCATGGGTTCTCAGAGCATGGAGGTGTTCATAGCGGTATAGCTAGCTCTAGTATGAAAGGGCAGCAGTTCCAGCTCTAGATTGCAAATGGTTTAGTTCTAGTTTGTAGTAAGCGGTGTTGATCCTCGGCCTAGTACATCAGTGGCCTACAGACAGGCTTCCCCCAGACCGCCAGATAAATGCTTTCTTCACCACCAATTCAAGTGCGGGTTTATTTGTTTTTAGTCTCTTGAATGAAATTGGTGGATTGGGAGGTCTTCCACCAAAGCCAAGCACCCGGTAAAAACGTTTATGAAGAAGAATGCAGCCCCGTGTCACAAGCCGGTCATGGACTGACATCTCCATCTGAGCTTGGGTGAGACCAGGGGCGTAGCTACAGGGGGTGCAGAGGTAGCAGTCGCTACCGGGCCTTGCAGCCTGAGGGGGCCCAAACTCCCCTGCCACATAGGAAAACACCAGTATTATAAATAACACAGGTAGCTGGGGGGCCCAATTTCACTTTTTGCATTGGGGCCCAGAAGCTTCAAGTTACGCCTCTGGGTGAGACTCTTCTCGGTTACCAAATGCCTGAGAAACACGTGGCGTGGGACATTGAGGTTTTTGGACTGGGTTGATAAGCACCCACTTTAGCCTAGAGAAATGAGGCAGCTGACGAGTTATTATGCTGTGTGAAGCTGTGTCCTGCCAACAGAGTTAGTTCTATAAGGGTGGGTACCATGAGGAAAGGAATAAGAGAGAATGGCTACTTCTACATTTAGTATACAAAGTGTGTATAGAGACTGAGCTGCTAACTGCATTGTACCACCATTGTACATAGATATGTATGTGTATTCTAAAGCGGGTTTCTCGCCAAACTTTCTCACAGGCAGCTTCAGACTTTCTGATTAGGCTGTGGGTGGTTCTATAGCCGTGATTAACATTGTACCACCATTGTACATAAATATGCATGTGTATTTTAAAGGGGGTTTCTCACCAAACTTTATCACAGGCATCTTCAGGCTCAGACTTCCTAGTTGGGCTGTGGGTGGTTCCATAGCAGTGATTAGCAATGTAACACCATTGTACGTAGATATGTATGTGTACAGTATTTTAAAGGGGCTTTCTCACTAAACTTTCTCACAAGCAGCTTCAGGCTAAGACTTACTGGTTAGGCTTTCAGTGGTTCTATAGCAGTGATTAGCATATTTAGTGCTAGCTGAGCTTACAGTGACATAATTGCAGGTGATTTAATCTGTAAAAAAACAAACTCCAAAGAGTAAAAACAGGTGCTTCTCAATGGTAAACAAGCTAATCTTGTTAGAGATAAAGACTTTGCTCCATCTGACCATGGTGAAGTTACTCCCTGCTTTTTTTCTAATCAGAAAGGGAGATATAGACAGTAACCTAGAGACACTTGTGTGCACTCAGAGCAGATAAAATCTCTCCTCTACCAAGGCAATAGCAAAAGAGCAATGTATTTGGTAATAGTCTTCATTTACCTTTCCCGACATGCTGAAAGCTAAGCAATGTAGTGAGAAAACCCCTTTAAGTAAACTAAGCAGCATGCTAAAGTTTGTTCAGCTGCCATCTTGTCTTCTGTTCCTTGTGTCTCTCACATGCTACAGCGATTGCATAACTTTTGCCAGGGGTGATAGTAGCACCTCTCGTAGAAAGTCACTTGACATCACATTTTCCTTGTTCATAGTTATGATAAATCGCTGACTGTCTGAGTACAGAATAATTTGTTCAGATGGATATATATCCTTGTTAGTCTATTTCAGCTGGAAAGACTAATATTCCAATAAATCAGGATGTGCATGCGGCTGTTTGTTGGGCAGAGGATGTACTGTAATGCTTTTAATAGATTGTGTGCCTTGATTAATTGGTATTATTTTTGACTGGGAGATGAGCCATTAGGGTGATGTGAAATTCCAGCTAAAGTCTCACATTTGATATGTGCAGTTCCTGTTCTCATTTATCCTCCAGGGAGCATTGGAAGTACAAGAAATGCCACCCTTGCATAAAAAGCTATATTATTCATTATAATAACCTGTGCGTGGGGGCAGGGGCACTGTGCTCTGGTAGAAAAACATATATTTTACCAGCCAGACTTCGAGTGGGTTGCTAGCGGCATTGGGTCTGAAAACACTCGTCCTGACCATTGAGCAGCCAGTTATAAAATATAGATTTTTATAACATTGTTCTATTTTTTTCTTTTTACATTGAACACATCTTTGTTGGACGGTGCAGAGACCCAAAGTTTCTTCACGCAACTTCTCATCTTAAAGATGGCTGACATTTTCAATAACACAGAGCTCAACCCCGCACAGTCTCCGTCTTTGACTATTTTTTAATTAAATCTCGCCGAGATTAAATCTGCTAGTCTTCTGCTCTCTGGAGTCCTCTAGCAAATCTGTAGCCCTGCAAAGAAGGGGGTAATGGACTGAATCCCAAGGCTGAGATTGGAGAATCAAATTAAATATACTTGCCCCCTCCTTCCCTTCTCAGTTACATGCTTTAAAACAGCCTTAGTCAGCATGAGAAAAAAAAAAAAAGACGAGGCTGAGATACACAAACATTTCCCCAAGGATTCAGCGCATTTCTATATGCTGAGCTGCACTATGCCCAAACATTTAAATCTCTGCAATTTGGGGTCTTCACCATGGAAGAATATTCAGAATTTACTAAATATAAGTAAAACTGTTGATAATACCTTGGGAGTAGGTGTCTAATGGCCAATGGTAAGGAAATCAAGAATTAAGACATTGATACCTTGCAGCATAAGGTCTTTCGAGGCTGCATGTCTAGTTATTCCTATAGCACATCAGATCAATAGAGATGTATTAATCTCTTGCAGGTTCTCTAGCGTTGGCGGAAGCTCTGACCATTAGCCTGTGTTAATGACGCAGTAACATTAGACCCTCTAAGAAACAGAAGTGACAAGGGCCAATCCATCAGTTAAAAATATTTTACATAGATTTTTATATTTCAGGGAGGACTCAATACACCAAGCAATGGAGCCATAAGATTTCTGCAACCCATTTTATATATGAACACTGACACCATACTAATAGCAAATAGGTTTATGCTCTTAAAAGCCCCTCAGGCCTACTGTGCACACATAGAGTACAGTAAAAAACACCATACCAGGAGTATACTATGTTTTTGTTTTTTTTAAATGCCACAGACCCCAAAAATATATAAAAGATACCAAAATGCCACAGAAAAAGCTTTCCTTGTATTTTACAGTGGGGAAAAAGTATTTAGTCAGCCATCAACAGTGCAAGTTCTCCCACTTACAAAGAGAGAGACAAAATGAGAAAACAAATCCAGAAAATCACACTGATTTGGAAAGAATTTATTTGCAAATTATGGTGGAAAATAAGTATTTGGTCAATAACAAAAGTTCATCTCAATACTTTGTTCTATATCCTTTGTTGGCAGTGACTGAGGTCAAACGTTTTCTGTCAGTCTTCACAAGGTTGGCACACACTGTTGCTGGTATGTTGGCCCATTCCTCCATGCAGATCTCCTCTAGAGCAGTGATTTTTCTAAAGATTTGATTGAAACATTTAGTCACACTAAGGCCATGTTCACACGGCTTAAACCAGGACGTAATTCGGTCCGTAATTACGCGCCGGGGTGCGCCTATTACGGGCTGAAAACATCCCAGTCATTACGGTAATCCACAGCTCTCATAGAGAACTATGGATTACGTCTCCTCTCCCTGCTTGGCGACTATGCCGAGGGGGGAGATATTTGACATGTCACTTTCTAGCGGCGTATACGCGCCGCTATTAATGACTTGTCTATGGGCCGGCAAGGTGCCGGTCCCCCGCTCCCTCCCTCGGCCACACGGCGTAATTGCGGGGCGTAATTATGTCCTGCAGTTAAGCCGTGTGAACATAGCCTTACAGTGACATGTGTGATCGGGTTTCTCGCCCTTTTCTGGTGGAAAATGCGCCAAAGTGAGCCGGGTTCGATGTCTAATGCGCGTAACGTATGTGTTAGGTGCATTGTTTGTAAGACTCGACACTTTCTAATGCGCCTAACATGAGGGGACATTTTGGGGGCATTCTGGGGGCTTTGTCACACCACACTCGTATTATTAGACACATATATGAATGTGGTTCAGCAAAACTAGGCGCATTGCTGCTCGAACAGGCAGACCTATCTCAATGTTGTCTGCCCAAGACTGAGGAGTCGAAGTGGAGCTAGATCTGCCATTAGGGCAAAAAATGTCCCTTATTTCTCAACTTATACAAGTGCAATAATAAAAAGTAATTTCTGATAATTATCAAATTATATAAAATTTAATTATTTAAATTTAATAAAAAATATTATCATATAAAATTAATTTACAAATATATAATATCCCAAATATATAAAAATATCTCCTATAAAATGTTTTTAAAATTAATAGAATCTAAAAACTAAATTTTAACATTAAAATAACCCAGATGATTTTTTCAGTTTTTAAAAATTTTTAATTTTTTTACTACATTAAATTTGAAATGACAGCTATTCTAATGATTTTTCTTTTTTTCCACCTTCATAGCCTTTAACTGTTAGGCGCTTACTAAGGGATCTAAGTTCCATAATGGCCAAACACCGGAATTGACTCCCCTTTTTAAAAGCAAAAAAAACCCTTTCATACTGCAGCGCTTAACACTGAAAAAGAGTTCGACAAATTTACTCTGAAGGGGTTCTTTCATACATTCAGGGGTTTTGTTTCTCTTTTACAAATGTTCCCCCTTATGTGTGTTTTTAAATCTTTTTTTATTAATAAAGGATGTTTTTATTTTTTGGCTGGTCCTTTCGTGTGCTGTCTTCAGCATACTCTTGTAAAACTTCATACATGTCTCCCTAAGGGTTCGTCCACACGGCAGGTTATAATACCAGCCGGATATTTTGACATCTTGTATGTGGTTTTGGGAGACGGTTCTGTCCGCAGTTTGCGGATTCGCTTGTACCCCTGACATGTTCATGTTCTGCCTGAAAACCGTGCGGAAGAATGAACATGTTCTAAGTTTTTAGGAATCTCAGCGGTGACAAAAAACATCCGGTAGAAAATCCGTGCAGTGTTGACTACTGCACAGATTTTCTATTTAAATCAATGTAAAAGGTTGACAGTCGGTTTACAGATGGCTTTCAAATCTGAAAAACGTCTGTAAAACCAACTGAAAACCCTGCCGTGGGGATGGGCCCTAAGGCTAGAGCTACACAGCATAGGATAAAAAACTGCTTTGAACGTCAGTTTTTTGTACAAAGCAGATGGGTTTCTGACAAGTTTTTTGTGTGGGTTTCAGTTTTTGCCACTTTTTTGGACTGTTTTTTGGGCAGTTTTTAACGTATGCAAACTTCAGAATTTGTTAAGACACCTGGGCAGTTTTTCAGCAGAACTGTCCAAAAACCGTCCGGTGCTTTACATAGACTTCAATAGTAAAATTTCTGCCCTGCTCTGGCGTTTTTTGCAACATGTTACAAGAACCGACCAGCAGCAAAAACGGGCAGAAAAAGACATTCTGAGGAGACTACAGAACATTTTTACTATTAAAGTCTATGGGATGTGTTTTCAGTCGTTTTTTTTAGCGTTTAGTTTTAGAAAATGAAAAACGCTGAAAAAAACGACTGAAAATGTATGCAGTGGAGACACAGCCTAAAACATCAAACACCAAAAATCTGCTCAAATACCATGGAAGCTGAAGCCTAAGGCCTCGTTCACACGGCTTATTCTGGGACAGATTGCAGCCGTACTGCGCGCCGGATTTGCGCTGCAGTATGGCTGGAATCCGTCCCAGTCATTACGGTAATCCACTGCTCTCATAGAGAACTATGGATTCCGTCGCTCCTCCCCGCTCGCCGAGGGGGGAGAAAGTGACATGTACATTATTTACGGCGTGTACGCGCCGTGAATAATGAATGTCTATAGGGCCGGCGAGCTGCCAGCCCCCCACCCCGCCCCCGCTGCACCGGCTTGCCAGCCGATAATTGCGGGGCGAAATCTGTCTCCGCAATTACGTCGGCAATAAGCCGTGTGAACCTTGCCTAAGGGGCCGTGGACACGGCAATGGACAAAGACCGCGTGGGGGGGGAGGCCTTTTTTCCGCGATGAGCGGAGAAAAGCCCCCCCCCCTCCCCATGTCTAAATTCCCTTCCCAAAAACCGGGCGGAAGAATGTGGAAAGTACAATGGTTTTTGGGCAGCCCCGCTTGGTTTTCTGCACATTTTGACATTGGGCCAATCCCGTCAGGGGGACCCCTTTGAAAAAAGTCATTTGGGAACACCGTGTCGGGGCTGGGGGGTCTGGGGCCCCCAGGGGGGGTTGATCTGGGGGGGGCCCACCTTTAAAAATTTGGGGGGCCCCCCCACTGTACTAAAAAATTTAAAGGCCTCTCGGAAAAATGCGCCCATTTTTTCCCAAATTCAGTTGCAAAACAGAAAAGGGATTGTGTTTGTACAAACGAAGTGAGTCGCATATTGTCTAATGAAATATCTGTTGTCTTGCATTTTTAAAAGACACAGGGCTAAGAACTTTCCCTCCATACCCCCTCCCCCACATACAATATTTCCCCCCCCCCCCCCTTTCAATATCCCCTCCCCCCCAAAACAATATTTTTCCCCCCCACCCCCATTTCACTAACCCCCTCCACCCAAAATAAATAAGGGCCCCCCACCCACATACAATATCCCCCTCCACCCACTTTCAATTTTCCCCCCCCCCCACAAACAATATCCCCCCACCCACATACACTTTTCCCCTTTCCCCCCCCATTCAATATCCCCCCCAACCCCCAATTTTCCCAAAATCCCCCACCCCCCCCATACAAAATCCCCCCCCCCAGCCCCCAAAACAAAGACCCCTCCCCCCACATACATTTTCCCCCTCCCCCCACATACAATACCCCCTCCCCACAAAATTTTCCCCCCCCACCTCAATTTCAATACCCCCTCCACCCACAACAATATTTCCCCCCCACCCCCAAAAACAATATTCCCCTCCACCCAAAATAAATAATTTCCCCCCCACCCACATACCCAAAAACTCCCTCCATTTTCCCTTTGGTTTACGGACCTCCCCCCCTTTTAAAATACAACCCAGCAAAAAAGTAGAAGTGTAACCCCCTATACAGGGTTTAATCAAAGGCAATGTACGCCCGGCATTATACCGGTTGGGGATATAACCAAACACCCCCATTTTAAAAGACCACATAGAGGGCAACACCACTCAGGTAAAAACCTACAACACCACCATATAGAGGTCAGACACCAGCTAGGAAAACCTACAACCCGGGCCCTATAGAGGGCCCATAAGGTCAGAAAACCCCTAAGGGAAAACCCACAACACTGGGCCCTAGAGAGACCCCATAGGAAGGTCAGACACCAGCTCAATATAAACCCACACCACCATCATATAGAGACCACAGAGTGGTCCGGGCACCAAACTCAGGTATTTAAACCCACCCAAAACCCCCCATTTAGAAAAATAAGGTAAAACAAACCCCCAAAGGGAAAACACATTAAAAAGTGGAAAAACAACCCCTGATCAATATAGAATTAAAATAAACCCCCTTTAATCCAGGGACTCACCAGGGGACCCCCCCCATCTGAGGATTGTTTTTCTCTCATGAATTTTGGGTTTTTTTTCCCTTTTTTTTGCATTTGTTCCAACCGCCTGATGATTGGGCCCCGGGGCACAAGTATTCCCTGCAGAAAAATTCCCCACAAAATATCTTTGAATCCTAAATTTTTCCCGCATCCCTTTTTCCCATTTCCCCCCTCTCTACAAACTTCCCAGGGTGGCGAGGGGGTACAAGCCAAAAAACTTAGGGGGGTTTTAGTTTTTCCCAGGGGGTTGGAGGGTGGGGGAAAGGGGCCAACCCCCCTGGAGATAATTTCCCGGTTATACAGGCGGTTTGGGGGGCTCTTTTAGGGAGGGAACAGGGCAGTTAAGGGGTTTTTTTAGATAGGGATACAGGCAGTTTTTGGGGGCCCCCCTTTAGGGGTTTTTACAGGTAGTTAGGGCCCCTTTAGTAGTGGGGCAGGAAAATCAGCCCCCCCTTTAAACTGTAAATTTTGGAAGTCCGGGCCCCGCTTTTGCTAATTTTTTAGGTATTTGGGGCCCCCTTTAGCTATTTTTAGGTAGTCAGGGGGCCCCCTTTGGTAGGGCCCCGGGTCCCCCAGGTTTTGTCCCGGGGCCCCCCTTTTTTTTTAGCCAGGGGGCCCCTTTTTGTTGTCAAGGGGCCCCCTTTATTTTTAGCCCAGGGGGCCCCTTTTTTTTAGTCAGGGCCCCCCTTTATGTAGTCAGGGGGGGCCCCTTTAAGTAGTCAGGGTCCCCCCCTAGTTGCCAGGGGCCCCCCAAAATGGGCCCGGGGCCCCCCATGTAAAGCCAGGGGCCCCCCCATAGTTTGCCAGGGCCCCCCAAGTTTTCCAGGGCCCCCCTTTGTAGTCCGGGCCTCCCTTGTAAATCAGGGCCCCCCATAGTGCCCGGGGCCCCCATTAAAAGTCAGGGGCCCCCCCATAGTAAACCAGGGCCCCCCCAAAGTAAACCAGGCCCCCCCATTTGTTTGTAGGGGCCCCCCATAAATGCCAGGGGCCCCCCATAGTAAAAACAGGGGGGCCCCCCAACAGTAGCCACCCCCCCTTTGTAAACCCGGGGCCCCCAAAAGTTTTTTCAGGGGGCCCCCTTAGGGTCCAGGGACCCCCTTAGTGAGGGCAGGGGCCCCCCTTTTAGTCAAAGGGCCCCCCCATTGTTTGCCAGGGCCCCCCTTGGGAGTCAGGTCCCCTAGTAGTCCCGGGGCCCCCTTTGAGTCAGGGACCCCCTTGTAGTCAGGGGACCCCTTCGTGCCCAGGGCCCCCTTAGTAGCCCGGGGCCCCCTTAGTAACCAGGGCCCCCAATTTAGTCGGGGCCCAAACCCTTTTACCAAGGCCCCCCCTTTGTTGGCAGGGCCCCCCTTTGTAGTCAGGGGCCCCCTTTTTTATCAGGGGCCCCCCTTTTGTTCCAGGGGCCCCCTTAGTAGCCAGGGCCCCCTTAGTTTTGGCAGGGGCCCCCCATATTGCCAAGGGGGGCCTTTGGGAAGTCAGGACCCCAATAAAGGGCAGGGGGCCCCCTTAGTTGCCAGGCCCCCCAAAAAAGCCGGGCCCCCATAGTAGCCCCGGGGCCCCCCCCCCGTTTGTAAACAGGGGCCCCCCTTAGTATCAGGGCCCCCCATAGGAGGGGCCCGGGGGCCCCCCTTTTGGTTTTTGGGCCCGGGCCCCCCCTTAGTAGCCAAGGGCCCCCCCCCCCCCCGTTTGGGGAATAGGGGGGCCCCTTAGAAATTCCGGTCCCCCCATTTGTAGCCAGGGCCCCCCTTTTTGTAGCCGAGGGGCCCCCATTAGTTAGCCAAGGCCCCCCCTTGTATCCAAAGGGGCCCCCCATTGTAGGCCCGGGCCCCCCCCCTCCCTTTGTTGGGCAGGGCCCCCCCTTTTTGTAGTCAGGGGCCCCCCCCTTGTAGTCGGGCCCCCCCTTAGTAGTCAGGGCTTCCCCCCCTTTGTAGTATGGGGGGCCCCCCCAAGTAGCCAGGGCCCCCCCCCTTATTTGTCTGGGGCCCCCCCCCTTTTGTATCAGGGGCCCCCCTTAGTATCGGGGGGCCCCCCCCCAGTAGCCAGGGGGCCCCCCCCTTAGTTTCCCCGGGGCCCCCCCCCTTTGTGTCCCGGGGGCCCCCCCCTTTGTAGCCAAAGGGCCCCCCCCCCTTAAATTCCAGGGCCCCCCCCTTTTTAAACCTGGGCAACCCCCCTTTGTAGTCAGGGCCCCCCTGTAGGTTAGGGCCCCCCCCCATTTGTTCCAGGGGCCCCCCTTTGGGAGTAAGGGGCCCCCCTTATTTGTCAGGGGCCCCCCTTTGTAGCCCGGGGGCCCCCCCAAATTGTTTAGGAGGGGCCCCCTTAAATAGTCAGGGCCCACCCCCCTTTTAAACCCGGGCCTTCCCCCCCCCTTTGAGCCCGGGCCCCCCCCCTTGTATTCCCGGGGCCCCTCTTAGTATCAGGGGCCCCCCATTTGTAAACCCGGGGGCCCCCCATAGTAGCCCAGGGGCCCCCCCAAAAAATAATGGCCCCCCCCCCCTTTTGTAGCCCGGGGGCCCCCCCCTTTGTTTGTCAGGGGCCCCCATATTAAACCCGGGCCCCCCCTTTTTAGCCGGGGCCCCCCCTCCCCCTTTTAGTTAGCCAGGGCCCCCCCCCTTTAAAGAAAGCCAAAGGCCCCCCCCCAGTAGCCAGGGGGCCCCCCAAGACCCAGGGGCCCTCCTTTAGATAGTTTAAAAAAAAAAAAAAAAAAAAAAACAACCAGCCACTTCCCTTGGCCCGTCCCCGGCGGGGGCCCCGGCCCGGGCTCGAGCTCCCCCCCCGGGCTCCGAAACCAAGCCCGCCCTCCCAAAAGGGGGCCCGCGGTGAAGTGACGTCCAGTGACGGGAGGCCGCGGCCCTCCCCCGGGGGGAGCGACGGGCACTGCCCCGTTCCGGGGCCCACAGCGACTCGGGGGGGCCCCCCGGGGGAATTCCCCCGGTCCCCCCCCGGCCCAGCCCCGACCCTGGGGTAACACCCATCTAAACAATTTATTGAACATCTCAAGAAGAAGTAAAGGGGAAAAAAAGCACCCTGATTGCATGTAGTTTACTTTTGAAAAGGAAATGTGCGGGGCAAACATTTTGAAAAGGGGCCATTTGGCATTTGGATGGATTTAAAAGTAGGGTTTGAACCATTCGTTTGCCCTTTCTTAGTTATCCCCTTTTACTAAGGAAAAAGGGCCCCTTACGCGAGTTTATCCAGTGCCTCTTTTCGTCTTGTTTCTCTCTTCCTTTTGCCTTTTTCCTTTTTATTTCTGGCCACACTCCTTCTCAACATATAAATTTCTATGGGAGACATGAAACCTAATTTCTCGGGCCACCCCCGTAAACAAGAAAAAGGGGGCTCAACCTATTCCAAAGCTCACCCCTGTTATAGTGCCCAGAAAATTTAAAAAAACATGGGCACCAAGGCAAAAAAGCAAAAATTAAAGCTGCTCCTACCTTTGAAGAAAAACCCAAAATTCAAAAACCAGCAAAGTATTTGGAAAAAAGGTTTTTTATTTAAACCTTTTGGGCCTTTATTTTTAAAAACCGCTAATTATTGAAGGGGAATCCCACCTTTAAGCAGGATGGAAGCATTTGTTTCTGATAAGATGTATTAGAAAGTTCCCCATATCCGCTTGCACTGGAGATCTGTGCACTGTTTATTAGAAAGTTAATGTCCATTGAAGTGACCATCAATTTAAAAGGGGGTTTTTTTCTCATCCCCAAATTTTCATGGGGATCCCCAATAAATTTAAAAAAAAAATTTTGGGCTCCCTTTGGCTCTGTCACCCCCCCCTGGTCAAGCTGTCGGGTAAATTAAAGTATAATGACCCCTCCATGTTTTAAAAGACCTCCCCTTAATTAGAAAAAATTTTCCTGCTGTCAGGACCAAAAAGAAAGGCTTTAAAGGAAAAAGTAAACAGCATTTAATTTAAATTTGGCCCTTTTTGTTTGAGAGTTTCAATAAAAAACAAGCTCTCACTTTTCCAAAAATTTCTGTGCTAAAATACTTTGTGTTGATGTCCCCCCCCTTTCTATCAATAGAACACGGGAAAGGGGGAAAAAAAAACACAGGCAGACACTTGGGGAAAAAAACCAAGATCCCCAGAAGGTGATAAATCTTTTGACTTCCTTTTAAAAAAAAAAAATGAACAATGCAATATATTTGGAAAACTCTTCTTTAAAGTTTTCCCTAAAATTTTTAAAGCTAATTTTTTGAAGCAAGCCCCAACCCCCCTTTTAACTTTTACCTAAAAATTTGCCCCACCTTTTATACTTTTTTTTTTTTAAAACCCCCCTTTGGGGGTGTCTTTTAATCATGATTCTTGTTAAAATTCTGTATTGTTTTTATATTGGTCAATTGAAAGGGGATTAATAGTTTTCTCCAGGGAGCCCCCCTGGTTAGGTTACAATGCAAATAACCTTGGCTAGGTAGATTCCCCATATAGGTTCACATCCAGCTTAAGCCAGTATGATTCTACCTTAAATAACTTAACGGGGGGTTTACATCTAACGAACTAACATTTTTTAAATAGGGCAAAACGGGGATAAGGGCGACAAAGAATTTTTGGGGGTTGAGTACTTGGGTTTTTTTCTGGGGGCCCCCAAATTTTAAAATTTTCTTCCCCCTTTTCTTAAGATTTTTCTTCATGGGAATAGGAAAAGCGCCAAACCTTTAATCCTGCTGGGACTGTGCAAAAGCAAAAAACCTTTGAAAAGGAAAAGGTACAGAAAGGGTTTGTGAAAATTTTTAAAAAAAAAAATTAAAGCAGTTAAAACCTTCAGAAAGAAATTTTTTCAGAAGTGAAAAGAAGAAAACCATAAAAAAATTGGGATCAATCCCCCCAAAAATTCAAGAAGTGGTAAGGTTTTGGCCCTTCAGGTTTTTTAAACCCGGCCGTGCTTACATTGCTTTTATTTAACAGGTTTAGCATTTGCACTTCAAAAACTCCAATTTTTTAAAATGCCAAGCAAACCATAGAAAACCATTGGGGTTTTTTTTTGGCCCCCATAGAGGTTTACTTTTAAAATGTATAAGGAAAAGGGGGCCAAAAATTTCCTTTTTCTATATAGTGGGGTACTTAAATGGGAAAAAGGTGAAAGGGGGTGGTACTTTCTTTGCAAAATTTGGGGCCCAAAGGGGTGATGGGAAGAAAGTAAAGTGACCAAAGGATTTTTTCAGGGGCTTACATCACAGGTCAAAAAATTGGGGCCCGAATAAAAAAATTTTGCCACTTCTGCCAAAAAAATCTGTGCTTCAAAACCTGAACTAACCCAGTGAGATTCGATGTGGGGTTTTCCCACTTTTGACCTTAATTAGAAGGTAAATTTTAAGTCAATTTAAAAAAAAAATCCAGAACAAAATTAAAAAAATCCGCATGGTAAAAAGGTTTTGAAAACATAAATTTTTTCTGCAAAAATGCCTGTATTTTTCAAAACATATCCCCCATGTTATTTGTACTCTTGGGAGATTTCCCCAAACATTTTAAGGATCCAATCACAGCATATGTACAGGTAGAAGGACCAACCTGGGTCCAAATGTCATGGAACAGGAGTGGAAGGTGAAATAAACATAATAATCTTTTTTGCACTGCGAGTGAAAAAAATAAAAATTGTGATGGTGTTGATTGCTTCCATTCCATGAACCTTAGCTCAATTCCTTCCCCCCTTGTTAAACAATAACATTAGTCTATAAAGGGATGTCCGGCACAAGCAGAGCCGTCTTAACAGCATTATGGGCTCCTGGGCATAACACAGCAGTGGGCACTGTCCTAATACATGACATCACACTAGGCCATGCCTCTAGCTCCTCCAAGCAAACTCATATTATCACGTCACTTATGTCTGGGAACCGCCGGCCTGCAGCCTACAAGACTGATTGGTGGGGCAGGGAGCCTTTGGCTCCCTTCTCCACCATGGTTTTTAACTGTTTGCACATTCTAAAAACACACAAAGCGTTAAATAAGCAAAGCCAACCAAAGGAGCCAGGGTATATTTCTTGTATTCCTGGGACATACATATACCACCTGGGGCTCCCATACTTGTGGGGACCCCGGGCAACTGCCTAGTTTGCCCTATGGAAAAGATGGCCCTGGGCACAAGTTTTTACTACCCAACACAAAAGAGATGGAGGCAACCAGGAATTGACCCCAAAGCAGTCAAGTGAGCTGCCTCTGTTTTATGCAGGCTCGGACTGGCCCACAGGGTAATAGGGGAAACCCTCGGTGGGCCCCTGAGCTTAGCAGACCTAGAGTTGTTTTTAACTGCATATACATCCTCAGAAGAGGCAAAAAAGCAAAGAAAGAGAAGCAAAAAGCAAGAGGCAGGGTATAGGAGGCATATACAGTCATTTACAGTAGCTGTAAGGTGGGCCCATAGAATAAACTCCACCGCTGGGCCCATAAACAGCTCAACTGGTTGTCCCTGGCACTCCAGTCCTACACTGGTTTCACGTTTAGGGGAAGTAGAATTTTGGATCTAGAACAGTGACAATTAATCTGCTAATACCACCAATATAAAATAAATATTTCACAACCCAGTATCTACTCATAATCACTTCTTTACCTTAGTACAGGAGTGTCAAGCTCATTTTCACCAAGGCCCACAGCAGCATTGTGGTTGCCCACACTGAGCCTTTGGAGGGGGACTAGGGTGCCTGGGTATGGCTGTTAGAGCTGTGCTACCAATAATGAGTTGTTGAATAGAGCAGTATGTAGCTACATGCCGGAGCTCTGATTACAATTAGGCACTAACTCCCTGTGTTGATGGCACCACCTTTACTTTCCCAGGCAGACACAGTCAGCACTTTGCAGAGAACAGATCCTCCTGCATCTACACCTTGTCCATCTCTGCTCTCTGTGTCTGAGGTCTCAAGGGCCACATAAAATGAGGTGGTGGGCCTCCCTTGAGTTTGACACATGTGCCTTAGTTGATGATGATGATGATTATTATTATTATTATTTATTTTAGAGCGTCCTTGGTTCCACAACGCTGTACAATCGGATTGCATATATAACATAGGTCAAACGAGGTCAAACAATTATAAAGTTGACAAATTAATAACTAACAACTGGTACAGAAGGAGAGAGGTCTCTGCCCGGAAGGGCTTACAGTCTACCAGGTGGGAAGAGACGGAAGGCGAGGGGCAGACATGTTTGTGTGGTGGAGTAGTAGCAATGGGGTTATTGGCCTGAAGAGATGGGTTTTCAGGTTGCTTTTGAAGCTGGTGAAAGTGGAGGAGAGTCTGATGTGCTGGGGCAGTGAGTTCCAGAGTGTGGGGGAAGTACGAGAGAAGTCTTGGAGACGGTTATGTGAGGAGCTGATAAGAGGAAAGCAGAGAAGAAGGTCCTGTGAGGAGCGGAGATTGCGTGAAGGGAAGTATCTAGAGATTAGGGCAGAGATGTATGGAGGAGAGAGGTTATAGAGAGCCTTGTAGGTCAGGATTACTAACTTGAACTGGATTCGCTGGGCAATGGGGAGCCAGTGAAGGGATTGGATTAAATAGTTTTGTTTATTTTCTTTCCTTCATTAGCTATCTTTTGTGGCTATTTTGGGTGTGGAGGAGTGACCCTTTTGAACAAGGACAAAAATCGCCTCCTCTGCCAACATAACATCTGTTCAGATGCTTCAATCTTTTCTTGAAAGACATCAAATAATAGTCCAACTCGAGTATAATTAATATACATCGCCATGCTTCCTTGGATATTTGTTCTTGACCAGGTCTAAACGTATTTAAAATTTGGATCATGTACAAGTAATCTTAGGCCCAACCACAATCATAAAAATATGGTACAACTTTTAAATCTTCCTTACATGATAGAAAGCGTTTAATCTATCAGTAAGTTATGCAGTACTTGGACGTTTCCCAATATCCAATACATAAATAATGCAGAAAAAGCAAAAGTAAATTACAGAAAGTAAAAACAATGATACATATGAATAAGCAATATGAAGATTAATGTGCTATATATTTGTCAACACCCATAGAAAACACATACTGTAGCTGGAGTTCATATTAAAAGATGGGGATCACTGAAGATAAGTTATAACATGTGGCAACATGTACTGTATTGCCAGGTATGCCCCGTAAAATATATTTGTTTTCTGTGATTACATTTGAGGCACATTTGTTTCTTAGATAACATGTAAATCCATAGTAATAAATAAAATAAGGATAAATAACTTTAGTTTCAATACAGTTCTATATATAACATCATTTTCAATTAATTTTCATTTATTCATAGCTATCAGATATTAGTGGATAACAAGGTAAAGTACACAACGGATGGCACAGCATCAGTGTGCATATACAGACACATCAGTGCACTCGGTTGAGCACTGCAGGGAATTTTACTTTGATCCTTATGAATTGTAGAGTAGCAAGTAAGTGTATATACATATGTTTGTTTGCAGGTATGTATGCATATATACAAAGTTGTTAAAAGGGTTTACCAATCTGGCTTTTTTCACAGAAACTGCCTTACCCACCCTCCCCGCTTCAGGCTTCCTCCTTCTGTGCAGGATTTTTTACACTATTATCTGTGTATTTACATATAAAGAGAACAGTTTCACTCAGCAGCTACATCTTCTGCAGCACTGACAGCCCTGAGCTCTCTTCCTGTGAATAACATAAATGAAAACAGAAACATCCTTCTAACAAGACACAGCAGGGAGTGTCAGGCTACTGCTGCTAGAGCACATGGGTGGTCTGTAAACTAGGAAAGCATCTGTAAACAAGAAGGAGAGAAAAATAGCTGTTTATTTGAAATAAAGCAAAATCAGAAGAGAAATGTATTTGGCTCTAATGTTTATTTTCCTTTGCCTATATGGTTAAAACTAATTAATGAGATTGGAATCCTCCTTTAACTTTTTTTTTTTTTTTCCGTGGACAACATAGTTCAAAAACAGCTAATTGCCTACAAAGTATTGTTGCTTTAAAAATAAAAATTTAATAAAAAATAATTGTGCATACATTACACACACAAAAAAAAACAACCCCTACACATGTTGGGTATCCACACGACCGTAATAACCTGTAGAATTAATAGAACAAGTTTTTAAGTGTGAAATGTGAATTGTGTAAAAGAAAATTAAACAAAAAAAAATTTTAAAAAATGAAAAGAAATTCTGCAATTATGTGTAAGTGAATTTAAACTGTTCCCCCATAAAGTACAACTTGTTTTGAATAAAACGAGGCCTCATACAACTGCGTCATTGAGAAAATAAAAGTTACAACTGTTGAAACGCAAAGAGGCAAAAACTAAAAAAATGTTCATTAACTACTTTTTAGGCATTCGGCTTAAGGGGTTAAACGCACCCCTACAGTGATCATATGGTAAATTTAGTGCTGCAGCCATTCCAGTATTGTCTTAGAAACATCGAGTCCAAAAAGAAAGTTGTAAATAATTTTGAAGGTTATGCAAAATTTTCAGCCATTCAAGGTAAAGCAGCATGATTCACCTGCTCCATATTCATTACTGAAAATAGACTTTTGTCTTTATTAACATACCTATTTGGCACAGAAGACTGAAGAGATCCAATTTCTGATAAGCTGTATTTATACTGCAATATTATTTCAGTACAGTTCAGAATGAATGAATCCAGGCCTAATACAATCCGGTGGCAGTAATTCCACATAACATCCAGCTTCCACTTATTTGATTGTATTTTAAATTGGAATCAGAGATGTAAAACAATATGAGTGAGAAAGAATATATTGTAATAACATTTAAAAACTTGCAGTAGCTGTGTCTCAAGCTGTTCTGCCTATTAGGGAGGAGGCAGTCGACTCTGTCAAGGGTTGGAAATCATGCATTTTTATTTTAAAATGTATGAGGGTATTTATCTAAATCTCCTGTCTTCAAATGTGAATCCTTATTAAAACCCAGCGCTGTATTTATTTGTTTTATAAGACTCCTGCCGTTTTAGCAATTAAGCTTGTCGTATTTTTTTTTTTTTTTTTTGTTTTTGTTGCAAAGAGTCTTTCTTGGTAAAATCACAATGTGAGAAAATGGAAGTGAATTTAAAGTAGAACTAAAAAGCTAAAAATGAAAATAGTCTCTTTGAAATGCACTGGAAGGAGTTTGCAGGCACATAAAAGAGGCATTCCTAGTATATGACTTCCACTTTCTAGATTATTGTTGATTTTAATAATAATGGTTTTCTAGTAAAAAATAAATTTTCATACATTTTTTTTTAGGAAATCTGAGTTAATAGAGGGTTCCTCTGTTCAGGATTCCCATCTCAAAGTAGATAACAGTTACAAAGAGTGGGCCAGATGGATAAAGCGGGCTGCACCAGTTTTCTGGTGTGATGTCCAACCAAACAAATGTCGTTGACATATGTATAAAAGATTTGCGCAAAAAGTGGGCACCGTCCGCAATCGTCAACACTGTCAGGGCAAATATCTAGGGGGTGTGTTACGCTACATTCAGAAGATTAGACACAGTTAGGAATGTTGCTCAACAGAAAGTGTTGCAAAAAAAATGCACTAAAGACTGAGACAGTTTTTTGGCGCATAAATGTGGCTCACAACGGGACATATTTATAAGGTGCTGAGAGACACTTTCATACATATTGACGAATGCTACACTAACCTAACGAAATGTAAGACTGTCTAAGATAAAGTGGGAAAACCAGCAATTCTGGTATAGAGAAAATAAAAAACTTCCTTTAAAGGGGATGTATCGCTTCATCAGTTCGTGGGTTTCATTGTACTCTCAGCTTCTCAGCTCTTCAAATCCAGGGGCGTTACTTCCCCTCCCAGCTTGGTGTTTCTTAAGTGAAGGTGGATGACATCACCCCCCCCTTCACTGTTCATGCCCGCTCCCGAGTTAGTGTGCTCTTCCCCTCCTATCTGTCTGAGTCCACATGTCACTGTGTTGTTCCTCTCCCTATGCAGTCTTATTTCGTAAGAGCTGTTTGTTTACCTACCAAAGCCCTGCATTCAGTCTAGACAGTCTTCTATGAACTCAGAGCACTGATCTCTTCTCCTCTCACAGCTGGAGGTTTGTTACAGTTGAATCCAGTCTTTTATGAACTCATCCAGAGCAGCACAGATCTGTCTCCCTTGTATGTTTACACACAGCTGCATTAGGCACCGAGGCACAATTCTGCTGTTTTTTTTTATTGTAGAAGCAGCTGCAGTGTTACTGTGGAGCTGCTAGCTGTGCAGAGTGAAATTGTTGCTGGCCCCTTATTCTGAGTGAGAGAGGCAGGAATGCACGCTCCCATGAATATAACCGGGGCCCAGACAGAATGTAAATTAGTAGAGCGTCAGCCAATGAAATGAAAAGAGGAGGAATCCGACCGGCACTGAGGAACAGTGTTTACAGAAAATGAAGATAAGGGAGACTGTGAAAACAAGACAGCTTTGCAAATGACATCCAAATGCAAAGTTGCTTGCTTTCACTGTCCCCTTATTCTGAAGACCATTTAATGTAATGATACAACCCCTTTAAGGAAAAAGGTGTGCAGATGTATATATGTCTGGTCACATACATCCAAAGGAAGCTTTGTATTCTTTCTGTACCTGAGTTTTATCTCACTTTAACTTGGACTATATATGCCCCCAGCATAGTGCTACCGTGCAGCCTGGACAGCATGTAGAGGTGAGCTGGCTTTTTTGTCCTGTGTACCACTGTCTAGTTTGAGACAGTTTAAATACATCTGGCCCAGTGTCTCTCCCTCTGGAGGACAGACTCATCCTCATCACAAAGACATTCAATTGATTTGGATGGACACCATGCAATGCTGCATTAACTCTGTGGAGGTGCTGCAGAGTAACTGAACACTTACTTGCAGGTGTCCCCATGGATTTCAGGTGATCACTGTGATCCAAACTGGGGACACTTAGGGGGACATGTATGAACCTTGCGCCGACTCGCTATTTCTACCTCAGTTTTTAATAGTCTTCGGTCAGACAGTCTATGAAAGCGTCTTCAAGCACTTTACAAACCTGTCCCGTTCTATGCCAAAAGTAGTCTCAGCCGTGCCACTCTGAAACTGATATGGGTTTGTACAACAGTGTGGCACCAAAGTTTGGTGCATTTTTGGCGCATTGTACGACTCTGGTGCGACACGTCCTCGCATCTTTGACGCATACAAAAGTGTTATGTCTGGCGCAGATTGGGCCAAGTTTTGTCATCCAACGGTTCATAGATCTATAGAACAGGGCTAGGACAATTTATTTGGCTCAAAGCACGCCACAAAAATGGCGCAGCTCCGTTTATACACACCTCCTTTATTGTTCAGCTTATTGTCAAGGGATCCTTCTAAAAAATAAAAAGATGGCCTCTACGAGATCATACTACTTTTTGTTTACGAGTTATGTATTAGCAAGTAATAAGGTGCATTATGATGATCTTTTTACAGATGTGTTACACATTGCCGCTGGCCATCAGATTATAGAGATGCATCATGGAGTTTTTACAAGTCTGTAATACGGTTCAATAGGGACTCTTGTAGCATCAACAGTTACCATGTGCAAAAGCCCATTAAAAACATGGTCTACCACAATTACAGTTTATTTTACTCTCATTTATGGTATTTCTGTCATCGGTAAAATGTCTAATCACACCTCAAAGGGGTTTTGCTGTGTAGGCCTTTTAAAAACATCAATCCAAAAAAAATTAGCTGTATGCATATTGAGGCTCCAACAGAACTGGAGAAGTTTTCGGTTCTAGTCCCTGGTTTCAGTGGAGAGTCGGTCATTAATACACCGAACCTTTCTAATAAAATCAATTCCAAGAATTCGTATCAGTGTTCCCATCCTTTATGATTGGTGGAAGTCCAAATCATTGTACCCGCAGCAATCCTAAAAAATAATGGGCTACATGTCTTTTTAGTGCTGAATCCCCTTCTAGGTTTTTCTACATAATAGGTGATCCTGGCGATCCAGCTGTGCTGATTCTTCACTTGAATGAGGCCTGCTGATGTTCCCTGTGGAGTGAGCTGCCAGGGTGCTAATGTAGAGGGAAAAAAACAGTGAAGGGGATGAGGTGGATGCAGTGCTGTGGCCCCTCCATTCTCAAGAACAGTGAATGTTCCAAAAGTTGGCCCCTCACTGATCACAAAGTGATCTGTGCGATGTGGTATCACTGTGTAAGATAAGAATGCCCCTTTATGGAAAGCAAGCGACTGAGCTAAAAAGTTGTATGGTTCACTGTTGGTGGTGGATAGATCGACATAAAGGGGCTCTATCCCAAGCTATTGAAGAACAAGTGACAAGTATACAGTACTATCAAAAAAATGGTAAAAACCGCAGCACTACCCCTTTTGTATACTTTACCAAAGATACATAAGGATCTCTTGCATCCCACTGGCAGACCAATAGTGTCAATTAGGGGTTCCCTTTTTAGCAATGTGGCGATATTTTTGGATTGAGTTTTGAGGAGTTTTGCAGTAAATACAAGATCATATATTAGGGATACTTCTGATTTTTTATAGAAAATCTCAGATTTGACAGGCTTGTCAGGCTGTGTACTGGTTTTTTTTTTATGTAGTATCCCTCTATACATCTAACTCTCATACATTTGGTCTGAATGCAGTAAGGAAAAAATTGGCCAGCTCGGATATGACAGAAGGGTGTACACAACTCATCCTGGTGCTGCTTGGATATATTCTCCGGAACAATTATTTTTTGTTTGGGGATGTGTATTACAGGCAGCGCTGGGGGACTGCCATGGGGTTCAATGTGGCCCCCACTTATGCCAACATCTGTATGGCGATCCTTGAGGAGGAGTTCATGCACACCTGTGAGTTGTTCTCTCATGTCTGCTGCTGGCTATGAAATATTGATGATGTCTTTTTAGTCTGGGAGGCAGACATTGAGACATTACAATGTTTTCATGCATTTTTGAATGGTATGGTTCCCGATATTTCTTTTTCTCATTAACAATCTTTATTGCATAGTCCGCAAAACATACAGCTACAACTTTTAAGAAAATCGACACATCCATTTATAGACATAAGTAAACATGAACAGGAAAATGATATGCATCAAGAAAATGGAGCTTAGCACTTCCGAAAGACTATCATCATATCACAGTCTGTTTTATACCTAATGTGCTTAATCCACTGGAGAGTCAAATAGTTTTAAAACGACAAAATTAATAACAAACATAAAACCAGAAACCGGTGTCGACAGGGGGTTCGTCTCAGAGGTCAGCGGGGGCAAGTCTGGCTGTATAGTGCATATAATACATGGAAGAGGCGAGACAGTGAGGATTCTAGGTAAGGAAACATTCCAGAGACAGCGGACCCCTGAAGCTATAATCTCATTTATGCTCACAAATAAGAGATATAGTCCGGCGAAGCCGTGAAAGATATCCATTCCCCCCCAGACCCTATAATATCTATCCGACATTTGAGCATTGTCGGCTCTAAGTTCCTCCATTCTCTGGAGAAAGAAGATTTCTTTGAACCAGTCAGATAATGACGGAATGGTGGTACTGTTCCATCTGCGGGGTATTAATATTTTGGCTGCAAACAACGTAAAGATTATCATGCTTCCCTTTAAAGCATGGGTTGCCATGGGTATCATGGACAGAAAAATTCTGCAACTGTATTCCAGTAATTTTTTTAATGACGCCAATTACTTTGCCCCAAAAAATATTGATCGCCGAGCATTGCCACCAGATGTGTGACATTGTGCCTATTGCCGAGTTGCATCTCCAACAATTCGGAGAGACCGAGGGATAGATATTATGTAATAGCATAGGTACTCGGTACCATCGAGAGACTATTTTAAAATTTAATTCCTGTAACCGACAGGAGACTAGAGCCTTGTGAGACAGTATGTGCACCTGATGCCAATCCCCCTCAGCGATTGTACACTGGAGTTCACGTTCCCAACTCTGTTGGTACGGGGGTGCGCCTTCAGTTTGGTTCTGAAGTATCAACGCATATAGTTGAGAGATGAGATGGGTAGGAATGGCCTCCTGTACACATAATCGCTCAAAGGCCGACAGATTCCTATGAAGCCTCAGTTTAACTCTATGGATTGCGTAAAAGTGTCGGATTTGCATATGGTGCAACCATACACTGGGAGAGTGGCCAAGAGCCTCAATGACTTCATTATAAGATTTCAAGGAGGACCCAACCGTGATCTCGCTAAACGTCAGGCCCATCAAGGGTTTATTTTTGGAAACCTCATAGTCGTTATACACCATAAAAGCTGGGTGTCCTCTAATCGGGGTTAGGGGGCCATCTGAAGAAGTTTTGCATTATTGCCATAGGTCCTCCATATCAGAAGGGTGGTCTGGGTAACCAATGGCAACTCCCTGATCTTTGCTTTGGGAAGATCTAAAGTGGCAACCCATGGGAAGGCAGTCAAGGGAGCGCTACAGAGTGATTCTTCTAGCCCGATCCATATTTTATTCGTCCGTTGGTGGAACCAATCTGAAATTCTGCCCGCCGCCGAGGCGACATAGTAGGTCTTTATATCTGGGAATGCTAGCCCCCCCTCTGTTTTGGGTCGTATGAGTGTGTGTTTTGCTATTCTGGGATGTTTGTTGGCCCAAATGAATTTCCTTAGGCACTTATCAAGTGAACCGAGGAAAGATCTGGACAACAAAATGGGTACTGTCTGAAATAAATATAAGAGACGAGGCAGGATATTCATCTTTAAAATGTTGATCCGACCGATCCATGAAAAGTCCCGTCTGTCCCATTTAGATAAGTCTGAAGTGATCGCTGCAAAAAGGGGGGCAAAATTCAGGTCAAAGGTGTCATGCAAGTTTGCCAGAATGTGGACCCCTAGATATTTAAAGGATGTCTGTGTCCAGGAGAACGGGAAGTTTTGTCTCAAAAGGTCCACCATTCTGTCTTCCAAACCCATGCCCATCGCTGTGCTTTTAGAGAGATTGACCCTAAAGTTGCTAAGGGCCCCATAGGAATTTAGGACCTTCATCACAGCTGGTAAAGAAATGAGTGGCTGGGTGAGGTACAGCAGAAGGTCATCCGCGAAAGCGGAGCATTTGTATTGTGTGCTCTGGAACGTAATCCCGTTAATATCTGGATCACGTCTAATGGCCTGCATGAGATGCTCCATAACGAGCACATACAGGATAGGGGAAAGAGGGCATCCCTGCCTGGTTCCATTCCTTATTCGAAAGGGTGCGGACAGAGAGCCGTTTATGCGTATTTGCGCGGTAGGGCACTGATAAAGAGCCCAAATTCGTTGGAGCATGATCGGCCCCAAACCCATCCCCCCCAATACCGATCTCAGAAACGTCCAGTCCACCCTGTCAAATGCCTTCTCCACATCTAGAGAAAGCAGAACACAAGGCATTTTGGATAACTGCGCTTGGTGCAGAATAGAAAAAGTTTTCAGCGTGTTATCACGCGCTTCTCTTAGAGGGACATAGCCAACCTGGTCAGGATGTTCCAGGTCCCCTACGGTTGTGTTTAATCTAAGTGCTAAAAGTTTGGCAAATAACTTGGTGTCCACGTTCAGAAGGGAAATGGGCCTATAACTGGCACATTGAAGCGGGTCTTTGCCTTCTTTAGGTATCACCGTAATAAAGGCTTTAAGAGATTCGGGTGGAAAGGGCAATCCTGCTGAAATTGAATCGAATGACTCTAAGAGAGAGGGAGCCAGTTCCGGCACCAGGTTCTTATAAAGTTTGGCGGTAAAGCCATCCGGCCCAGGGCTTTTCCCAGCCAGCATAAGGTTAATGGCTTGTTTGAGTTCCTCTAAGGCCTATCCAGATCTTTCAATCTGTCTGAAGGGATCTTAGGTAATGCCGTATCAGAAAGAAATCGTTCTAGTGTGAGTGGACGGGTCTTAGAAACCGGGTCCTGCAGATTATATAAATTCTGGTAGAAATCCCTGAGTTAGGTGTGTCACTTTCCCTGCTGCCGATTTAATCGCTGGAATAAACAGTGCTGCTCTCTTATCTCTGAGGGCTCTCGCCAGCATCCTCCCTGGCTTGTTACTCCACTCATAATATTTTTGCGCACATATTTGTTTATAGCGCATCTGCTTCTGATCCAGCAATTGCTTAATCTCATAACGTATCAGCAGTAGGGCTCTGAGGTCATCCTCCCTATTTGAGATCTTATGTTTAACTTCCAAATGAGCTAGGGAGTCAAGAAGTTTCTCTAACTTGGCAGAGGCAGCTTTTTTGACTCTGGAGCCATGATTTATCCGGACGCCGTTCCCGATATTTCTTTTACTGTGGTTTAGTCATCTACTGAAATCCAATTTTTGGATACATTGGTAATATTACGAGATGGTAAATTGGTGACAGATCTTTTTGTAAAATTTACTGATCGGAATAACGTTTTACAATATCAGAGTAATCATCCAAGGAGGATGATCGAATTGCTTCCGTGGAGCCAGTTACTGAGAGTGAGAAGAATTGTAGGTATGGAAGACGAGACAGTAGACAAAAGATTGGAGGAGATGTGTACCAAGTTTGTCAAGAGGGGTTACTCCAAGACACTGATCAACACACATAAAGAGGCTGTTAAACGGACAGATAGACAGACATTGTTTACAGAGAAGGAGAAACGACCAGTTGAGGAAAGAATTCCTTTTGTATCTCAGTTTGGGCCGCATAAGTGGTAAGATCTGTAATGTATTGAGGAAATATTGGTCAATGCTTAAATGTGGTTGTTCTGAAGTGAAGGCTTTTAATAATCCTCCACTTATGTCATATAAACGTACTAAGAATTTGAGAGATACATTGATGAAAACTGATATTGGAGGAACAAAAGAAGTGGTCTCAACTGAGAACTAAACTGAAGTGAAGTGAGAACAAGAATAATCAAACACAAAAGTACTATTCGTTGTAATCAGATTGAACTACCTGTACCAGCGCATTTTCGTGACAAGTCTCATACCATTGCTAAACTTCGGTATATGGTAATTGATGATATTCCTCCTTTAAGACGTGGGGGGAATGATCAATAGAAATTGAAGATGTGTGAATTAAAATGGATATATACACTTAATACATTGGAGCCTTCAGGTTTAAATCGTGAATATAAAGTGCCATAATCATCTCTTGCTAGATAGGTTAGTGTTTTGATTTTTAATCCTGCTTTTAATGCATATCTGTTCTTATTCCCCTTTAGGCCGATCAATTGTAAACTAACCGAGGGGAGTGCAGACCCGATCTCTTCACAGCTTTGTTTTTGCAATTTTGTTTTGATAAAAAAAATTTATTATTTGTGTGAAATAAAGTAAAACATATTTTTTTCATTTATAGTCGTTATTTTTTTAGACGTGTTTTCTTTGATTTATGTTGTATTAGTTTTTAATTTTTTTTGGTTAATATAGGTTTGTTTATTTATATAATTTATGTTGCTGACATTGCTCTATATACAGGATATGAAAGCGCATTATAGATATATTTGTGCGCTCTTTAGTGGGAATATGTATTTGTGCTATATCAGTGAATTTTAATAGTTTGGGGATTTGTATGAGAGCCTTTCAGCATTGATCCATTAGGCAGTTTAAGACACTGGGATGTGCTGTGGGTAGATCGCTCTGTGGCGCGTGCGCAGTAGACAGCTATTGATGCCGTGGCGTAATGCGCATGCGTGGGAACATGCTGGCGAACAAGATGCTGATAACTAGGGACGCGCAACATAGACGCAAGTGCAGTAAGGATCTTGATACACCACCACTGGAGTGATCAAGCGGAGTTGTGGAGAGTCCGGTCTGCACTTCTGATCTGTTAATATATTTATTAATGTGTTAATAGTTGTGTCTTCTGATTATTTGGTATATGTACTGTGGGGGTATTTATTTGTTGTATTTATAGATATGGTATGCTGTGATATATGTTATGTTGTTTTATGGATATACGCCCTGGTTGGGCAGGTGTTGGCACGATTTAGGATCTCTCAAGCACTGTATGTCATGCTTGATAACAACCCTGTTTGGGTTGAAATGTTGCATGTTTTTGTGGGTGTTTTCTATGGAGGAATAAAACAATACTTTATTCACTTTTCAACCCATTGGATGCTGTCTCTTATTGCTTGTATTTGAAGTAAACAAAACCACAAAAAAGAGTACAATTCCTAGGACTAGGTAAGACTTAACTTTTAATAATATCTCAATAAAAAATATTGAAGAAAACAAATAAATACTTAACCTATATAACCCTACAAACACAACCCATATACTACTACAAGCTACCTAACAATGTAGGGATGAAACCGCCTTGACAAGAGCGCCCCCACCAGAACCTATCTAAAAGTCCCTAGAAAACCCTATCTAAAGTACCTACACAATATACAGAATACAAAACATTCCCTATACAAATAATAGACAATAAAACGTGATGACAAAGTGCCCAAAGAAAAAACACACTAATACCGCAAGAACCAACGCGTTTCACCTCCCCTATAAGATACAGAGGCTCATCAGGGAACAATTTAGGGAAATAGGGAAGAATACCAATAAGAAGACTTGTGTATGGTATAAATGTATCTATAATAATAAGAAGGGCTTACATTCCATGGTATAAAGATGAACAATCAATGCTGGTCCAAGAAATGTAGAAATGGACAGTACAGCCTATGGTAAGGATAAGCGGACTCCAAATGTAAGCATCCTATAGGTAAGGACGCATTGATGAATAGTAATGTAGCCAGGGGTGTACTGTGATAAGTCGCCATATATATAGCTGTGCAAGAGGAAGGAACTGACCAATCAGAAAGATATCAATAAAGAGATGTCACTAACCTGTAGCAACCTGATATAATAGGAAATGCATAGCTGCAGTGAGGCAAAACGCGTGCTAAACACATGGTCTCCAGCGTCTAAGGAAGTATACTGTGCAGGCACATGCTACGCTCAGGGATCGCATGCAAAATCTAGAAACTAGACCGGCGTACACGTTGTATTTGAAGTATATAGTACTGTCACAATAACATAGCAGATAAGGTTGGTAAAAATACACGGGTTCATTGAGTCCACTCTACAATCCCATCGCGTTCATCCACAAGAAGAGAATGTCCTTTATGAAGTGGAAGCCAATTGTTAAATATAATTTGATGTTTTATAATATACAACAGTTAATCTCATTCTAAAAGGCACACACAGGGTTAACGTAGGGAAAACTGGAAATCCAAACATGGACTATAATGATATCAAAGAGCCATATAGCCCATGTATGGATTTACAATTTTTCCCAACATTACTACCTGTTATAAATTGAACAATCCTGAAAAACAGCAATCAATTAAAAAGTCTATTGTCCTCCTTAAAGGGGTTTTGCCACCATGTAATGTTGACGTGGGATCCTCCAAAATGAGTATTTAATCACTTTTCTAAGTATACGTGATTTACAAAAAGTGAAGCCTGTGAGAGCTGCAGCATTTCTCAATCCCCCTTAGTTACCTGAAAGTTTGCATTAGACACGACCAGAGGAGCTGACAGGCCACACTTGCATGAAACACTTCTTATCTGATGACAGGGAAAATGAATGAGCTTTCAAGGGACTGGGGAGAAAGTGCAGTGTATGAGCCTGTGTCTTGCTGTATAGATAACCCACTGTTGTAAAGTTATTATTTGAGTTAAGTTTTGAGACGCTCCCTTATTCCTCACTCTCTGCTCACCCCCTCCCTCTCACTCCTGCATCCATGACTCAGCATGATTTGTTTATATTCTACTCTGTACTGATAAGGAGGTAAGTAACTCACGTCCTGGCAAATCCCCTTTAAGTTTCACTAGCAACATCCACAACATAAATGCTTCCAAGATCATCATAATCTTATATATCTTCAGTTTTTACTTCTTGGTATATAGTCTGAGAAAGAGGTAGCAATAAGTGTCTGTATCCGAAGTAACGGATATCAAGGCTGACGTTAGTAGACTGGACCATCTCCCAAACCAGCCTTCTATCCAGGAGGTAAAGGGATCATCATATCTAGGGTTCTCCTTCAATTCGGATAGAACCATCAGTCCCTCTAGGATTTTGGTAATACTTTAGTCTGGCAGAAGGAGCTTCATCTCTGAATACCAGAGATCAGGTTCCTTAATTGATAGATAATAAAATTCTCCTGACAGTTAATACAGGCATTAACATACACATGTATCCTTAGCTAATTTAAACCTACTTACACTGCCATTTTGGGTGACTAGGAGGTTAGTCAAAGCGTTTTGCGTTTACTGACCAATGGCAACATTAATGAGATGGAACCTGCTATTTCTAATCCAATGCTGCAAATAAGTACATTGTATCAACAAATTAAGAGTAAAACCCACATAAAAAAGGTATATAAGGAAGGGTGTGGATAACCTAAGAGGTGGAACCCTGGGGCAGAGCCAATGAACCTTGGAGAAGGACAAGACCACAAGTTGATTGCCATGAGGTTGGGAAGACATCTACTATTCTGGAGGACAGAAGAAGAGGGTACTCTATCTAAACACTAACACACATTCAAAGGGATTCATGTAAAGTATATTTTATATATTTTATGTTCCTGTGACATTTATAACTTTATAGACTTATTGAGGAATGAAAATAAATCTCCATCTTTTTTTTTTATAAGAGGTTGTAGTAAATCCTTATTTTAGATAATATTACTTATGAACCTGGAAATGTGTTAAATATAAGTCAGGATATTTGATAAGGACCCTTGTCAGCCAATACTTACGGTAATCATACATCTGTTATCTTGTCATTAACTAAATATATTATTTCTTACATATATTTCTTACACCAATTGCCTATGCAAGAGGAAAAATTCCTTCCTGACTCCAAATATGGCAATCAGAATAAATCCCTGGATCAACATCCTATCTCCCGAATCTAGTAACATATGAACAGTAATATTATATTTTGTCAAAAAAGGCATCTAGGCCCTTCTTCAACTTAAATGAATGCACTATCCCAACATTTTGTGGCAGCGAGTTCCGGGCCTGTCTGTAATGTTATATTATTGTCACAGCGCACGTTTCCGACGTGAAGCAGCAAGGCACGGTAGGGGTTAATCCCTCTAGTCAGTCGACACACCCAGGGAGAGGCCGGGCTGATGAGCTTAGGAGTGACAGCTCGGCTCCTAATCAAATCAGAGGGTGTGTCGCACTGGCCAATAGGAGGGCCCGGAGGCGGCACCAATCGTCTGCTGGGGCGGGCTGCGGGCACCTCATTTAAACTCCCTCATTTCTGTTAGTCCTTGCCTGAGAAAGGTTTCCCCTTAGTTATTTCCTGTGTATTCCGATTGTTTTTGCTCTCCTCATTTCTGACCTCGGCTCGCTTCCTGACTTCGCTTTTGCCTCTGACTTTGTACTGCGCTCCTGACCATGTTTCTGACCATCCTTTTGGCTTACGTTTCTTGGCATATACGTTCCCATACTGTTAACGACCCAGACTGTTGGACCTTGAGTATCCCTGACGGCCCTGCACTTAGCAGCGTAGGGGCTGTCGTCCAATTGGGGTCTGCCGCCTAGGGCAGCACGCCAAGTAGGCAGGAACAATGAGTTGGGTGGCAGTCAGGGCCCACTGCACCTCCTCTGACGTGACAATTATCTTCTTCTGTGTTGATTCTCTTACAGAGCTTTGTATCATCAGCAAATATTGCAGTTGTTCTCATTTTTGAAAAAGACAATCTGAAAAACAAACAGCACCTACTGTATTTTATGGTAAGTGTGAAGTCTGGTCTATGCAGGGATTTATTATACACTGTTTATATACTGTATGCGACTTCCAAATAGTTAAAAATGACTGCAAATGTCATCCAACTGGTTCTATAGCTTTGGTGAACATGAGCCTGTATTCTTGCATTTAATGTTATGTAGGCTTGTTACTGGATAAATCATCGGCAATGTCTATCCCTTCCAGGCCTTTCCACCAAGGGCTACTTTGACTTTTATGAGGCTGAAATCGCTGTATGATTCTTATAGGTTTTTGATGTAGCAGGAACTGTTTTCCTGAAGGCAATCCCCTGGTAGACCTCTTATGGTTTGTTTATACACATCAGATTTTTGTGCAGAAATTTCTGATCCTGAAAGTCAGTTGCATACATCTGAGGCCTTGTTCACTTCTCATTTTTGTTCTCTGTTGACTGGATTTGCTATAAAAACCTATAGAGTAGGTTTACACTGTGGACCTTCGGTGCTGACAGTGTCATCGCAGAAACAGTGTTGTCTCCTCATCGGAAATTTCGCGTTTGAAAATCTGAGCCAGATGTTCTGCCTCTTAGGGTATGTTCACACGACGTACTGCGGCACATACAGTACGAGCCGCAGTACATCGTGTGCTTCGGGAGCTTGCACTAATACGCGCGTACTCCTGTGGCATGCAGGGGTGGCGGGGTTTTGGGCTTCAGCCTGCCGGCCCCATTGATATTCATCAATCGCAGAACGTATTCGTCGCAAGTAATTGACATGTCACTTATCTCCCCGCAAGTACAATACGAACTATGGATTACCGTAATTTCGACGCGCACCTCACCCATATTGGAGCGCAAATACGCGGCGAAATGCACGCCAAAATTAGCCCGCGTGAACATACCCTTATAATAAATATTGTCAATGTGTAAAATGCCTCATGTCAATTCTTTGTCACCGCTTACCGTACACGAGTAAACTCAGCATGGTCTGAAGCCGATGCTGATATTGCATAGGGTAGAATGTAAATTGGTTTACAGTTGGATTGAACGCTGATTCTGAGGCACATTTAACAATGAACTCGCCCCAGAATCAGCATCTAAATACGTCATACCCATACAGCGGCCTCCATCACCCACTGGCACCTGTTTAATAGATATGGTATTAAATAGATGCTGTGTTACATACCACTGTATGACAGCTGTCACAGGCTTCGTTATACATTTTCTAATATTTTGTCAGTTGAATGTATACATCATGAAAACCAATGGAAACCTCATGATGTATATGTTAAACAGATGCCTGTGATAAGTGAAATCTATCGGCAAAGGACTAATATGGCATCTGTCTAACGGATACATTCTTACACTACTTCATATTTTACACACAACAGCCCAACAGGAGGCCAAAAAATATCTTTTACCCCTTGTTGGGCTAACCCCATAGACATGGTTAGTGTGAACACTGGGAGCTTCTTCCCACAAATGATGTACACGGGGCCTTTATTGGGTAGTTTTTGAAAGATATGCATTGATTCCTGCAAATTCATCTCAGGTGAGTTGGATGGTAGAAGATATTTCAGCAAAAAAAAATCTGCAACATATGAGCATAACCTTATGGATAGGGTATGCTGCAGCTGATCTCAGTGTAAAAAGAGAGTGCACCACCAATGTTAGCCAACTCTTCCTCTCCACCAGGTACATCCTTTGGCCATTTGTTTTGGAGGTTCCTTTGGGAGCCTCTGTCCAAGATCCGTTACAATCCAATCGTTACACCAATGGCGCCCAACAGACCCCAGTGACCACAACGGAGTCCACCAGATTTCTGTCATTTTAAACAGAAAATAGTGCTGCATGCTGTGCTATATTCCTGTAATTTTTGTTGATTGAACCTCGGACGCGTATGTTAATCGAGCCTCCCTTTCCTAATTTCACTAATTTGGAAACAATAAGTAGAAGCAGTATGAAACTAAACGCTACAGACAACCCTTCCTTGTGGCTGAATCATTAACTTCTGCTATTTATAGAAAAAAAAAAAAGAATCTGCAGAGACCCCGACAGAAGTCCTAAAATAAATGATAGAAATCAGAGAATAATATTTCATTTTCATTGTACGTTAGCCCTCGTCATCAAGGACACCACTGACGGTGGCAAGAGACCTACAGAGCAATGTACGACAAACAGCATCATTCATCTCGGATACCATATGAAGACGTGAACATTACTTGGAAGAGCTCCGATAAGGAAGGACCATTGAGCATAGATTCATCATAGATCTACGGCTCTGACAATAACTAATGGATGTGCACACACTTCGTGGACATAGGGATGGGGATTGTCCTAGTTTACATGTTAATGAACTCTCTGTTTCAGAATAATCATCTCAGTCAAAGTGGCCTAATTTATTATAAAAGCCGTATTCTTCTCTGGGAGCTCCATGCATTGGGAGAAAAAGGTTCCTTGAACCCTATTGTGTCAGGACAGGTGGGCAGCATTGTGTGTCCAGACTGAATGGTCATGTATGTTGCACTGCTCTCTCCAATCAGGCTTGGCTCTTTCCATGACTACCATAGACTTCAAAGGGGAGAGACTTGTTCATGTGGGTATAACTTTCCATTCAGTCAGTCTTTACACCTGGTGCAACAAGGGTAATGGTCTTGCAATATTATATAAGAAATTTCTAATGCTATTAAGTGCTTAGTGTCCAATTATATCAATCTTTATCATATGTCATTGATCAAGAGGACCTATAATCCTTTTCCTTGTACAGATTCCAGGATTTACCCCTTTCCTAACTGCTATTGTAGAGAACTCATGACAACTAACTTTTGTTGGGTTAACACTGCTTGAAAACCTTTGAGGTTTCCTTGGGTACACCTTTTTTTATGGTACCCCGACGGATACCTCTGATGTAGAGAATAACACAGTCGGCTCATAGACCTTAACAGAACAAAAGTAGTCCTATGTGGACCATGTTTTCTCTATTTGCCAGCGGTATACCATGTATAGTCCTGCACAGAAAGCATGTGCCTCCAGCAAACAGAGCAAACATAATGTAACATCCTCTAGGCCCCTGCGAGTGTATATGGTGCAACTCGTAGAGGTAGCCAAAGTGCAGGACTGGATAGCCGGTGCTGGAACGGACAACAGGACACTGCAGGTGTAGCCATAAAATGGAGGGCACAGTCCCAGGATGGTAGCGGACGTGGTACAACGTCAGGTATACAGAAGGTCTATAGCAGACTGGTGCAGCGGCAGATGCACAGCAGAAACAGCTACTGGTACTTGAAGGGTTATCACGGGGTTAACACAGGTGATCACTAGTATTGCAGCAGGAAACCAGCAGCCAGAGGTCAAGCAATATGTAAGGGAAACACAACAATGCACTGACTAGGAGGAAGTTCCTTTTATACAAACAGAGGTCAGGGGTTAATTGCCAGACATTGGGACACTGTCCCTTTAAATGCTCGTGCACTGCCGCCCGCACACGCGGCTGCTAGAGCGGATGAGAGCGAGCAGGAGCGAGAGCCGGTGAGTAGATGCTGCTGTTGGCGCTGTCGCAGCAGAGACAGGAGCCGGGACAGGTAAGTATACAGGGGCCACAGCAGAGGCACGGGCATGACCGCGGACTGGGTTAGCGGCCACCGTGTGCACTATGACACATAATCAACACAGGACTAACTGTGTGCTAATAATGTCTGTGCTTTGGCTGTGGCTTCATCGTGGAACCATTTTGGTACCATTTTTCATGGTATCTGGAGGGATACCGTGGATGTAGACAGTAGCGTGAACCCAGCCTAATATCAATTATCCCTGCAAAAGTCCAAGACACTGCTATTTTTGATACAAAGTAAGCCACTTAATTGCTGGTTTAAAAAAAGCGTGATTCACTGTGAAAAAATCTGGCTGATTTTCAGATAGCAATAACATTTTTCAGTCACTGGAACTGCTTGAGGCCTTTTTTTCTGCAGGGTGTGCGGGTGGTTTTATTGGTACTATTTTAAGATACATATAAATGTTTGACCAATTTTTGAGGAAGCAAGGTAATCAAGAATTCTAGCATTGACGGCCTTAACATTGTGAATTTGGTCTTTTTTTTTTCAAAATTGAATTTTTATCTTATCCCCTTCATTTATCTTTTCCATTTTTTCCTTTGTGTATGTTTGCCTTTTTATGTTTTTCCTCGTTTTGCTTTTATACCTATCCCTTGTTATGATATAACTGGAGAGTTATCTTTCATCTCTTTGGGTTAAAGGAATTGTCCATTAAGAAAAATGATAAAGCATTGGGGCCAATGTGGTCCAAAAAAGAAAAAAAACTAATACCTACAAAGTTGTCCCTAGCCCAGGGGAAAAGCTTGCACTTCATCCATTACAATGCAGTGTGAGCCTTTCCAGTGTGCCGGGACCAGAACCCAGAAGTCAAGAGGAGTAACTCCCCAGGAGTTCTGCAACGGCAGCACCAGGGGACAGCCCAGTAAGTACTAGTTTTATTGTTCTTTTCTGGGCCATCCTGCCCCCAATGAAGTGTCATATATTTTTTTAATGTATTATCTTATGTTAACTCCATTGGGTACAGTTGAATCATCCTGTTTTAAAGCTTTAATACATTCTATACCATTGATATTCATATTGACTCTTCTCAGTCTTATACAGGCAGTCCTCGACTTCCTCGACTTACACTGTTCCGACTTACATCTGTCCCCTAGTTACACACAGAGACTTATGGGGCATGCTGGCACTTGTAGTTCCATGTTCCACAGCAGATAGTAGCTGTGAAACGACAAGTTCCAGCATGCCACAGAAGCACATGGTGTGAAACTAATGTGAAATTTCCTTAACAGGGGCACCGTCAGCAAAACAAATGTAAAAACCCTTCGTTGCGCTATCCAAAACTAAAAAAAGAAAAAGCCTTTTGTGCTGGAGTTACATTTAATAAATATACCTATTCCAACTTAAATACAAATTCAGCTTAAGAACAAACCTGTCCCGTTCGTAACCTGGGGATTGCATCTATATGTTTTTTTTGTGTACTACCTTTGATACTCTAATAAAAACGAATTTAAGCAAAAATTCTAATACTTGGTACATATTTTTTCCAGCATTCACTGTGCAAAATAAATGTGATATTTTAATAATTCTGGCTTTTACGGACACAGTGATAGCAATTCTGTTTATTTTCTATTGTTTTAATTAGAAAATGGCTTTAAAAAAAAAAAAAGTTTAAATATGTTTTTTTTTACCGTTTTTACAAGATAATTATTTTTCCCTTTTTAGGTGCTTCTAGAGAACTTGAATATGTGACTGCTTCTAAACTACAGTACACAGCAGTTATATCCTGTTAAGGAGAGGCCTTCATGGGACACAGCACCCCCCAACCTTTCTCAGGCGTCGATTCTGTAGTTGCTATGGACTGTGGCATTTAAGTGGTTAAACAGCTGGGATTGAAATGATCTCTCACCTATTCCGTGACAGGTAGAGATCAGTTATAGCAGACAGCTGGTGCCCGCAGTGCAGGGAGTAGGCTCAGCTCTATACCTCCCTCCCTGACATTATGATGTATTTGTACATCAAATGTTGGGGAGGGTTAAACATACCTATATGGATGTGCTTAGTGGGAGCATGACCGAGGAAAAGAGAGATCTTCATCAATCAGACAACACAAGCAGCAGCTACAAAGACTCTCGCTCTGGAGGGCCAGGCATGTCTGTGCATTAGATGAACAGGCCACTGATTACAATGGGCATCACGTGATGCTTCATATCCCCTGTGGTGACAATGAAAGGGAATTCAACATCTGCTGTCACCTACCTCCACAGCCGACTGCTTGGGTTTCAGCAGAGGGTACCCGCTGTGATTAGTTTATATTGGGGAAATCCTAACATAAAGGGATTGTTAAATGCATGTGACCAGTGATCTCTGTTTTCATCATATTTTATAGGGGAGTAACTATAGGGGGTGTAGAGGTAGTAGTCGCTAGCGGGCCCTGCAGTCTGAGGGGGCCCCAAAGCCCCTCTGCCACATAAGGAGACAAATCAAAACTAAGCAGAGGAATGGCTATAAAAGTTAAGTTTTAATATGTCGATACATAAAATGACAAAAAACAACAACCCCCTCAAGAATGTGTATAAACACTCTAAGTGAAAAAAGTGCTCACCTGTAAACAGCAAGGGACCCAGAGAGATAACTATATCCCTATTGTAGCCCTAAAGGTAGACTATTAACCCCTTGCCTCACAACAAAAACAGTAGTGGCGCCCCGATAAGGGCGGTCCTGGCAGGAGCCTGACCCTGTTAACACTTACCCTATACAAACACCTATGTATCCCATCCCAACATGTTTCGATCCTCCAATATTGATCGCTTCAGGGGATGATAAAGAGCTTAGAGACCATAGGAAAAAGATTCAGCTAGTATATGTTGCCTAGCTAAAAAACAACGCCTCTCAATACTGGATATATATACTCATGGTCATCCAGGTTAATCAAAAGATGTGCATATTGTTTAGATCAAGCAAAAAGAACGAGGCGGGGTACAGGCATCTAATAGCAGGCAATATGTTGCTATACGTCCCACACCCTGTGAGGGTGTTCCAGCAATGGCCGGACAGATGAGACCATAAGGAGACCGCAGCATTGTAAATGGCACTTCACTTTTTGCACTCGGGCCCAGGATAATTTGCATTGGCAACATTAGAAAATTTCGGGAATGGTCTCCCATAGCGAGACAGTGTGAAAGTACTATCCCTTCATTTAACAGATTGGATAAGTATTGAAAATAACACATGATGCTATTGAGAGACATTAGACTGATCTCAGCTCATGCACTTATCCTCTACACCCCTAAAAACTTTGGGAAGCAGCCCGAACATTGATGCTGAACATCACGTAGAAACAGAAAGGGAAATGTTACGGTAGAAAGAGTCGCTTGGCAGCTGTTCCTCATTGATCACGACGCTGTTAGCTCCACCATGCGGGTATCAATAGAAGGTATCAATAACCAACTTCCTAAGGCTTGTTTCCCATATGCATTGTAGGTTCCATTGGGACTGATGGAAAATAGTGCAGCCATCTGCGCTATTTTTTCAGGCTAAACAACACAAAGGGATCCTTTGGTTTCCGTTTACTCCTCTGCAACTGAGGTTCTGAATGGAACCTCTAACACAGATGTGAACCAAGCCTAAACATGTCCGATCCTACTAGACCAAGGGTAAAGGTGACAATACTAAATGTGAGGAGAACAGAGGAACTTATGTGACATTAAAGGGGCATCACCATTTCAGAAAGTGATGTCATATCGCCTGGTTATGCCATCACCTTGTGATCAGTAAGGGCACGTCCCCACGGCACAGGACAAATACCAGTCGGTTTATCCGACCGGTATTTGTCCTGTTTTTAGGCTGTGCACACGGCGTGTGGGGGGGGGGGGGGGGTGGTTCCTCCATGATTAACAGAGAAAAGCCCTACCCCTTCACATAGACATGTTCATATTCCGTCCGAAAACCGGACAGAAGAATTAACAAGTACAATCTTTTTCGGACTGCTGCACGGGTTTTCCATAGCGGCCCGTGTTAAAGTTTGCGAAAACTGCAAACTGTCTGAAAAAACGGCCGCAAACTGGTGCTGTGGGGACATGGCCTAAAGGTTTAATCTCAGGGACTCTTACTAATCTGGTAAAAGAAGGGGCTGCAACTCTGATTCAGTGTTATAGCCCCTTTCCAGTCTCTCTCCACAGTGTACATGAAAACTGGAACATAATGAATGGGGAGAGCTGCAGTTCCCTGCACAGTTGGGTTACCAGGGCCCCTGTTTTGTAAGGGAAAAACACTGAAAGATCTGATACAGCCCCTTCTTCTTCAGGATCAGAGGAGGTCTCAGGGGTCAGACCTTCATTAATCACAGAATGATGGCTTATACAGGCAATATAAAGTTATTTTACAAAATTGTAATACAGGCAGTCCCCGGGTTACAAACGGGATAGGGACTGTGGGTTTGCTCTTAAGTTGAAATTGTATGTAAGTCGGAACAGGTAAATTTATTAAATGTAATTCCAGCAAGAATTTTTTTTTAGTTTTGGATAGTGCAGGGAACAGTTTTTACATTTGTTTTGCCGTCTGTGCCCTTTTTTAGAAGGTTTCACCTAACGTTCTGTATCTCATGTGCAGCTGTGGCATGCTGGCACTTGGTTATCATGGGGCGTGACTCAGTGTTGAATGTCAGACACGCCCCATAAGTCTCCGTTTGTAACTAGGGGACGTATGTAAGTCAGAACGATGCAAGTCGAGGACTGCCTGTATCCCTTTAAGTTACACTTCTATCAACAATAATAGCCGCTCTATGCTACTCCAGGCTGTGGAGACGATGGAGTTAGGATCCGTCTACACGGCAAGGATTTATAGTCGGTTTTTGAAACAGTTTTCAGATTTTGAAAAACTGACTGTAAATCCATCCCCATAGACCTAAATAGAAAATCCGGTGGGATTTCAAAACTGCACACTCTGGCTCCACATATACCATCTCCCATATCTAGGTCCTACTATTCAATGTCAACAGGTCGTCCGAATCCCAAATACAGCTATAAAAATTGTGCACAATAACGTGCCAAAAACCGACTGTAAAATACTTTTACAGTGCTTTGCCACATGGACGCAGCCTTATGATTTCAACATATGCTGACCAGGTCGTAGTTCTGGAGCAGCAGGTGTATAGCACTGTGCACAGTACAAGCCCCTATACGCCTAAGTGAACATGCTCTTAGGCTATGTTCACACGGCTTAACTGCGGGGCTTATTTCCGCCCCGCATTTACGCCATGTGGCCGGGGGCGGGGCGGGAGCGGGGGAGCGAGCTGGGGGCCGGAACTTCGCCGGCCCATAGACAGTCATTGCTAGCGGCACGTATACGCCAATAGAAAGTGACTTGTCAATTATCTCCCACCTCGGCGTATTCGCCGAGCAGGGAGAGGAGACGTAATGCATAGTTCTCTATGAGAACTGTGCATTACCATAGTTACTGGGACGGATTCAGCCCGTAATTGGCACACTTCGGCGCGTAATTACGGACTGAATTACGTCCCAGAATAAGCCGTGTGGATGTTTGTTTCTGACAGTTTGTGGATCTAGAAACCGTCTGAAAACCGACAAACAACCATCCTGATAGAGTTTAATAGAAAATCCGTTCAGCAATCCACACTAAACTAATTTTCTGCCTGACAGTTTTTCGCAAATCTGCACAAAATCTGCACAAAAACCTGGACAAAATCAGTGACAAAAAACGTTCAAAAAACGAAAATGATCAATGTTTCTGCTGCAGTCAAAATTGAGCAGATTTTGCCCTTTGCCGCGTGAACCCACTCTAAGGGCTTGTCCCCACGGCAGGGTATTTTGGTTGGTTTTTCAGACAGTTTGCAGTTATAAAAACATTCTGAAAACTGACATGCAGCGCTCCAACATAAACTTTCATAGAAAATCCATGCAATAGTCCCCTCTGCACGGATTTTCCGGCTGACGATTTTTGATACCGCCGGCGGTCCAAAAAACTTAGAATATGTTCATTCTTCGTTTTTGGACAGAAGATGAACATGTGGGAGTGAAGGGGGAGGGCTTGAATACGCAAACCACAGACAAAAGCCGTCCCCCTATGTACCAAAAAAAGACTAAATTCCGGTCAGAAAATCCAACCGGTATTTGGTCTTTGCTGTGGGAATGCACCCTTAGGCTATGTTCACATGGCTTATTCATTGCGGGACGGATTTCGCCTGCAATTACGCCGTGTGTTCGGCAGCGGGGACGGGGGGGAGGGGTGGGGGGCGGGAGCCTGCCGGCCCCATAGACATTCATTATCCATGGCGCGTATTCCGCCGGGATAATTGACATGTCACTTCTCTCCCCACTCGCTGTATTTCGTGAGCAGGGAGAGGAGACGTAATCTATAGTTCTCTATGAGAACTGTGGATTACCGTAATGACTGGGACGTATTCCAGCTGTAATTCGCGCAGTACGGCGCAAAATACAGGCTGAAATCAGTCCTAAAATAAGCTGTGTGAACATAGCCTATCAGTCCAGCTTTGGTGTCCTGTGTTCAAATCCACCCAAAGACATTCATCTGTAAGGAGTTTGCATGTTCTTCCTGTGTCTCAATGGGTTTCTTGAAGGTATTCTGGTTTCCTTACAACAAAAACAGGTTCATGTGGGGTTTAATTGTGAGCTCCAATTGGGCCAGGCACCAATGTTCGTGATGATCATTTCTGTACTGCGCTACGGAATATGTCAGTGCTATATAAATAACCAATGATATTGGCATAATATTGCTACAACTGAGCAGAATTTATTTTGACTATGAAATCTAATATTTATAACATTTTGTTCCTTTCACATAAGCATCCCATGCATGTAACCTATCCCATAGTCCTCGCCTCCTATCCCCATGTTTGGAAGGTGAGTTAATTTGTCAGCTCTCCCCCTGCCGTTAACATCTTTTATAGATTAACCTAAGAGATGGGCACAGATCAGGGCATCTCGCTCGCAATCATTTACAAAGAACCTTTAATGTTTTGTTATCTTGCCCAATGCACGGTTATTTTTACCGTGCGCTTCCTGCAGTCAATTATTCACACAGTGGTTAAAAAAGAACAAAAATGGTATTTTAGTTTTTTTTTAGTGTGTTTTTTTATGGCAGACATTGGCTCCGGTCCATGGGACGGTATTACTCACGCTGCATGATGTTAATACATTCAGCAGGTTTCACTGAACTGAGAAGATAAACCTATTCCCTGTGTCCATATTAAAATTCTGTAGGGATAGATACGAAGGAGGGAGTGGGGGCCTTGAGAGTCCTGATTGGCAGGTTGCATAGCCCGCTCTTTACTGCTGTGCTAAACCATTACTAAAACAGTAGCTTGTCTGAGCCCCACCTGCAAGGTTTTAACCCTTACCCAGACGCCCAGGCTCCCCGCAGCAAGTCTGCAGAACAGCTTTTCGTAGCAGTTTCAGCGGCTCGCCTGTGGGGACACGAAACATGACGCCGCCGCCGTATCACTTTATCATTGATGTTCCTTCAGAAGAGACATCAGGACTGACAAGAATTCAGAATGGAGAAGGATTACCGAGAGCAGAGGATGATAGAAAGTCAAAAAATACAGGTTATTGTCATAGACACAGGACTGGGATCTACAAGAAGAAAGAAAACCTGAGAGGATAGATTACCCAGAGCAACTGATCAACTTAGCGCCATCACTGACAGCCGGATTGTGACACGTCGCAAATTTATATGCAGCATTTGTCATGAGCGGTTTATCGTTTCTGGCTCATCCAATCATGCATTCCTGGCTATTAAGTATAAAACTTAGGTTTAAAGAATGTGCTGCTTCTGCCTAAGTGTCAGTCTTCACGGTATTTCTTGTATTCTATTCATAAACCAGAGGGATTAGGCGGGACAGTGCTCCTGCTGGGATAAGAGAGCCTGTTAGAGTGTGCCGAGCACAGGATTTTGGGAGAAGGCTAAAATAATGAATATTAATGGACACATGTGTCGCTTGAAGTGTCAGTCCTACTTCTAAAATGGCTATTATGAAGCAAACTGAGCAGGGGAAACAATAACTGCTAAGAGCCCCACTGCAGGATATGGCCCAAGGTCTTATGGCAAAAATGCTACATAAAGATATCTATATTCCAAAAGGCTTATGGGAAGAGAGCTGAACTCTTCTGTCTATAAGCAGATTAATAAAAAAAAACTTTTGCATTGAATTAATCTTCTGTTCATATGGTGCTACTCACACAGCACACCGCCAACACACCGCGCTCGCTCGAAGGACCCAAACCACACGTAGGGCACTCATACATCAGTCATATGTGGAACACACATTGGACACATTTTAGCTATGTTAGAAAATGATGGTGTTTTCATTCATTGACTGCAAGCAGAGATCATGATATTTATGGCCATTTGAGATATGCTGCATTGTATGTGGGGCACTGCCACACACAATGCACATGTGATGCATAAATGACACATGGATTAGAACATACTGTAAGCATGGAGACACATGCTGTACACAAGACAGAGTGATATGTTTTGCACAAACATATACACATTACACACAAAAATACATATAAACACATTACACATACATATATACTTTACGCAAACATATGCACATTACACACAAAAATACGTTTCACACAAAATATAAAAATATACACATTACATATGCAAATACACATTATACAAACATATACTTTACACAAACATGCATATTACACACATACACTGCACTTACACATGATTACACAAACATACACATTACACAAACATTCACATTATACATGCACATACACTTTATGCAAACATACATATTACACATGTATATACACATTATGCACAGACATACTGATTACACATAATATACACACAGTACACACTGTGAAGGTCCATAATGGTGTGTACATGCCAGCTAGATTACTTGCATACACCTGGGAAAATTTTAAAAGTGACATGTCACCAAGGTTACCTGGCCGCCCCTTTAGGTTGTGTCAGCCACAGTAGGTGGTTGGCATCTATTTAGAGCTAGTGTGGCTGCAGGGCCGTCTCTTCCATTGGGCAGGGGGAGGCGGTTGCGCGGGGGCTCCACAAGCTCAGGGGTCCCTCCCGGGCAGCTGCCTACCCTACCCAGTGGAGTGACAGCCCCTGCGGCGGGTCTGGGCAGCACATCATTGTGGTGGAGCCGTCACGTCTTTAAGCGGTGCAGGAAGTGATGTCATCGCTTCCTGTGCCGCTGTATTTCCTAGGCCTGCCTCCCGTAGGCTTCCGGCCTTGAAAATCCCGGGAGCAACATCCCGGCGTCACGCCGCTCACGACGGAAATCGCTCTGGAGCGCCGGGGGGGGGGTGTCGGGGGGCTCAGGGGGGGTGGAGGGCTGGGGGGATCAGGCCCAAGCAGGGAGTGCGGAATTGTAAGTAGCATTTTTTCATTATTATTATTTTTTTTTAATCTACTTACAGGGAAGCCTACAATTTATAGGGGGGATATTACCTACAGGGGGGCCTACAATCTATAGGGGTAATATTACCTACAGGGGGCCTATAACCTACAGGTGCCTATCTTCAGGTGGTATTTCACCTGCAGGGAGCAGTATATGCCTACAGGGTATACATATCAGTTTACTTATATCTACAGGGGGCTATATATCTCCCTACTGGGGGCAGCATATCTACCTACAGTTAGCCTCTATACCTACCTATTTAATGGTGGGCAACATTACTACCTACTTACTTAATGGGGTGTGCCCATAACAGAGGTAGGAATCAGTAGTGAAGTGCTGATAAAGTGAGGAATCACTTTAATGTTTCTCGTTACATTCTGCAGGGACGAGTTACGGCCAGGAGATGTCGTCATGGCGGTCTGGATGGAAGGAGAGGAAAAGGGAAAAAGAACGATTCAGAGAACGATCGATCAGATAGGACGTCTCTGGTGAGTCCCTGCATGTCAGGGTATTTGGTTCATTGGTCATGCTGTAGTCTGTGTAGACAGGTGACTGAGTGGTATATGTTGTAGGTCATAAGTGTGTTAGCAATAATGTATATATTTGTTTCTGTGAGTAGTTGTGTTTTGTTTTTTTTTTGGGGTGGGGGGCTCAGTACACAGCTGTGCCCTGGGGCCCATAGTGCTATTAAGACGGCCCTGTGTGGCTGTTTCAGCTGATCCAGGACGTCCAGAAACAGTCAAAGTGTTGGTGTGTGCCTACTCCCCGTGTTCCAGGCCAGGGTTTTGTGGCCTTTATAAGTCAGCTGCCTAGGGGGATCTGCTATACAGGAAAAAAAGAGTTTGGTCTGAGAGACTACACCCTGGAGATATCCAGGGTGTCCCATACAGCCCCTGGATGATTAAGGTTATAGTGAGGGAAACTACCATACGTTAGACAGGCGAGCAGGAGTTTTCTTTGTGGTTTTGTTTGTATTTTGGCACCTGTTGATATTATTGCTGTAACACCTATTGTTTCTCTGTCTACATTAGACTTTGCTGTGATCTCAGAGCTGCAACCGCTCACAACACATATTTCCCATATATACACCATGAGGGCAACCACATGACTGAGAGCCTCCTGACAGCTTCCTGATCCACTCTTAATAGGCTCTGTCTACACTGCACACAAAAATGTCAGTTTTTTCAGCGTTTTTCGTTTTCTAAACACGCTGGAAAAACGACTGAAAACATCTCCCATAGACTCTATAATAAAATCGTCCTGCTGTCTACACTGAGCTTCTTTTTTCTGCTCGTTTTTTTCACTGGTCGTATTTTGCAACATGTTCTAAAAAACACCAGAGCAGGGCAGAAAATTTACTACAGGAGTCTATAGAAAGCGCTGGACGACTTTTAGCGCATTTTTTTGCCGCGATTTTTCAATGAAAACCCTCCCAGGAGACCCAAGTCCCACCTATAATGGGTGTAACAAAGGTTATATATTATCAAATCTACATACAAGTGTCCGCTTTTTTGTACCTTTTGTAATAAAACGATCATGCTTTGGTCGCTATTGATTTTTGCGCCATTCATATTTTTTTTTAGCTAAATACATGTTTTTGCGGATTTTGGCACCAGAATCCGTTGTTTTATGGATTTTGGTGCTAAAATCCTTTTTCTTAACATATTTTGGCGCTAACAAAGTTATCTCGCTTCTGACGCTAAGAATACGTTTTTTACGGATTTTGGCGCCAGAATCTTTTTTTACGGATTTTGGTGTTAAAATCCTTTTCTTAACATATTTTGGCACCAATAAAGTTATCTCATTTCTGACGCCAAAAATAGTTTTTTTTTGCAGACTTTGGCGCAAGAATTCATTTTTTTTTTACGGATTTTGGCACTAAAATACTTTTCTTTACAGATTTTGCCGCTAATAAAGTTCTCTCGCTTCTGATGCAAAAAATAAGTTTTTTTACGGATTTTGGCGCTAATAAAGTTCTTTCGCTTCTGACTCTAAAAATACGTTTTTTTATGGATTTTGGTGCAAGAATCCGTTTTTTGACAGATTTTGGCACTAAAGTACGCTTATTTAAGGATTTTGGCGATAAAATCCTTTTCTTAACTTTATTAGCATCAAAATATTTTAAGAAAAGCATTTTAGCGCCAAAATCGGTAAAAAAAATGGACTATAGGGCCAAAATCCGTAAAAAAGCGTATTTTTTGGCAACAAACGCAAGATAGCTTTATTAGCAGCAAAATTCGTAAAAAAAGTATACTTCTGATGAAGCACGGGTGCTCGCGCGAAATGCGTCAAGTTTTAATCTGTTTGTTTTTAATTTTGCATCGGTAACTCCGTTACATTTTTAAGAATAAAAACTATTTTTAGTAAAAGCCTCTAGCTCGGGCTTTTCTTCACCACACGTGCGCCGGGTCCATTTTTCCTTCCTATTGGCGTCTATCTCCCACCGGACTATGGAGTGGAGCATCAGTGACCTGCGGCTGCTGTACTAAGGGCTACGGAATACAAATAGCCCTGTAAGCGCATATGAGTGTTGTGCCTCTATATTACGAGCGCAACACTCTAAGGTGAGAGTCCAACTCTTATTTTTCATTTTTACTATTGTATAACAGTATAACACTATTGTGCGCCCTCCCTCTTTTTTCTTTTCTTCTGTGCCTACATTAAAAAACAGGCTTAAAGACAAGCAAAAAACGCGTGTAAAAAACGCGCAAAAAAAGCGCAAAAAAAACCCGTAAAACGCGGCAAAAAATGGCCGATTTTTCAGCTGCCTTTGACAGGCAGTGGACAGAAAAGTCAGTTTCATGACCGTTTTTAGTAATTCGTTTTCAGGTTGTTTTTTGTCCACTGCAGTGTAGACATAGCCTTAGCCCTGCACAATGTCTGCAGACATCTTCCCCCTCCTGATACTGAACTCCATTGTGCTGCATTATAACAGGGGGAGGAAAAGTATTGTAATATTACATATCGTGACAAAAAAACAGGAATTCCCCTAGATAAAAGAAAAAGGTGGGAGAACAGTAGATCAATAGCACAGGAGGCAGGGGCTGACTGGAGTGCATACATGCCAACTCTCCCGTTTTTGGCGGGGGAGGTCCCGCTATTTGGGGTCCCCCCCCGCCCTCCCGGGGAGTTGGCATTCCTCCCGCCGCCAGCAGGCGGAGGGGGTCCTTTAAATGACCACGGCGCCGGAGTAGCGCTAGTGCGCTACTCTGGCGCCCCCGGTCCGTTCCCACAGGCGGGTGAAGTGGGCGCTGCGCCCGCTTCACCCGCCCGGAACCTCGCTGAGCAGGGAGGAGGCAGAAGGGATCGCTTCCTCCTCCTCCTCCCCCTGTATGTCCGGGGCCGCTGTGCGCCGTACACACAGGTCAGCGTCACAGGGGAAGTGACGCGCGGCTGCACTCACTTCCCCTGTGACACTGCTGAGGAGATGTCCAGGAGCGGGCCACTCTGCAGGAGCCTGGTCAGGTAAGTGGATTTTATTTTTATTAGTTTTAGGGGGGCACTGTCTGGCTACAATGGGGGGTCTACCTGGCTACAATGGGGGCAATACCTGGCAACAGAGGGGGCACTACCTGGCTAATAAAGGGGGTACTACCTGGCTACAATGGGGGGCACTACCTGGCAACAGAGGGGGCACTACCTGGCTACAAGGAGGGCACTACCTGGCTACAATGGGGGGTCTACCGGGCAACAGAGGGGGCACTACCTGGCAACAGAGGGGGCACTACCTGGCTAACATAAGGGGCACTTCTGGGAACAGAGGGGGACTACCTGGCAACAGAGGGGGCACTACCTGGCTAACAATGGGGGCACTACTGGCTACAAGGGGGGCACTACTGGCTAAAATGGGGGCACTCCTGGCTAATAATGGGGGCACTACCTGGCTACTAATGGGGGTACTACCTGGCTACTAATGTGGGTACTACCTGGCTACAATGGGGGGTCTACCTGGGAACAGTGGGGGCACTACCTGGCAACAGAGGGGGCACTACCTGGCAAACAATGGGGGCACTACCTGGCAAACAATGGGGGCATCTACCTGGCAAACAATGGGGACATCTACCTGGCAAACAATGGGGGCACTACCGGGCAAACAATGGGTGCATCTACCTGGCTAACAAAGGGGGGAAATCTACTGGCAACAATGGGGCACTACTGGCAAACAATGGGTGCATCTATGGCTACAGAGAGGGCATCTTTTGGTACAAGGGGGGCACCTACCCGCGTGTACGGGGCACTACCGGGTTATGGGGGGCTACTACCTGGCTATAAGGCATCTACCTGGCTTTTTTCCCAAAAGCGTTATGCAGTTAGGTGGAGTGGGTGTGGCTTTTTGACGGGGCGTGACATACCGTCAAGATGGGCGTGTCCATGCAAATTTTTGCCGTGCCGCGCGCCGCCCACTAATGTCTCCTGCTTTTTCATTTTCAAAAGTTGGCAACTATGCTGGAGTGAGCAGTAAGACAGGATCAGCCGTTTATTTGAGCTGCTGCTGTATATTGTATGCAGAAGCCCCCGTGCTGTAACATATAATATACAGTCTATAGAGACATCGGCAGTTGTGGTGTATATGGACCGTTCAAATCAGCTCTTGGACTGGGCCACCCTATTCTCCAGGTCCCAGTGCTGCTGTACAGGTGGTATGTCCGCCCCTGGCATAGAGGTTAGACACGATCATTAAGAGATCTTTCCATAATAATCAGATTAACATGCTTGTTAATAGCTCAGTATCTTACCTATTAAGCAGCTAGAAAACTTTGATAATTCACCCCATGTTGTGTGTTAATTACATATCTACAGGAGATCTGCATCATTGCTCTTGTAATGATACAGCAACCATGGGACATGCTGCTCAAGCCTTCTGGGCCATTGGTACAGGATTTCGCTAATCAACAGGTAATTAACAAATTAGGTTTCATGTCACTGAGGAAATGCTGAGGTTGTTATTCCCTTAAAAAACACGGCCTGTCAGCAGAAACAGAGATGACTTTTGGATAAATATGGAGCACTTGGGATAAGAAAAAATAAATGAAGGGTGTTATTGCAGGGATGAAAGCATGGCAAACATAGCATATCAATGTAAGTTTAAAGGGGACTCGTCACCACTTCCACCCTTAGAACATAAACCAATATGTGTGAATAGGAGTTCAGATGACAACAAATTATCCCCAACTTTAACATTATTCCTCATATTGGGAATCCTTCATTCTACAGAACCACGTGTGTGTATAGCTGTAAAGATACAGGGGTGGGACCAACCCCTATGAAAAGATTGAACGTGTATATATTCAGATCACTGTTACAGTGAAGAGCAGTAAACTGCAGTACTGCTGTGTACTGCACTTCATAGCAACTGTCAATCACTATGCCCGGCCATGCTCACAAGGGATGGCCGGGCATAGTGATTTCACAGACAGCCCGGACTGTCAGGGAAACCATTGGAGACCGCGATCGGTCTCTAAACACCGTAGAAGAAAAAAATACTGTGCATTACATGTACATATGTATTTTGTGTACATAAAGGGTCTAAAAGGGTTGTAACAAGGGACTGCTGTGGGACCTCTTGTCCAGTAGACGGTTCTAGAACACAGAAGGTGAAGGGCTGTGGCTGGCAAAGGAGAATATCAGAGAGATGGGAGGTAAAGGGGTAGAGAGACAGGAAGTTAAAGAGGAGGTGCTTTTGGCCAGGGAGAAGGGAGAACAAGACAAGAGAGAGAAGTGTGGTGTTCTCTGCTCAGAGAGAGTCTTATGTGTGCTATACAGTCAAACCAGTTAAGGGGTTGCTGAGTGCCCTTGTACAGAGAACCAGAGAAAGACAACCTGTGTGTAAGGTCTCAGGACAGGCATAGATGGAGTCTCCCATCCCACAGGCGTACCACTGAAGAGAGATCGCTATCACCACAGAGGAACTTAACCTGCATTAAGGATCTCCGAGTTATCATACTTCCTGTATGTACACGTTAAATGGCAATTTTATTATCTAACTGTAAAAACTGAAGTAAAATTAATGAACTTGTATTTGTCGCCCACCTGCAATTTAACACATGACGTAGTTCGGCAGGATGGACACAGATATGGCGACTCACAGAGTTACTTGACTGAGCTGCAATACCACACACCTCCTGTGACAGAGGTGGAGCTGTTTTTAAAGAAAGCAGCCATGTTTATCTAACCTCGAACAACCCTTTTAAGCAACCCTATTTCATGAGTTTGGTTAGCATGTAATTTATAACAAGCAAGCAACAACTTGAATGTAATAAAGTCGTTTTTTTTTTATTCATCAGTATATGCTACATAATTAATACCACCATAAATTGGCCAAATTACCACCATAAACGGGCTTAAAGGGGTTTTGCCAAGAAGTGAGTTCGTTACCTAACAGGCTGATACTCCCCTCTTGAAGCTTGAAAAAGAGGCGTTGTGTTTCTGTGTTTAAAAAAAACAAGTACCTCCTCTGTGATGTCATCACTCCACCTCCCATGCACGTTCCTGATACTCAAGTCTCTGTGGTTGAGCAAACATTGTTTGGCTAATCCACAGATGACAACTGTATTGTGCACAAGCTATTTGCTTTTTATTTCTCCCTCTTATTTGCTCAGGAGAGAAGATAAGCTCAGCTTCTTTCATTCCTTCACTAATGGCTGCAGAGGGAGAGGTGCTGAGAGAGCATCTGCATGTTTACTCAGATAATTACATTACAACCAGTGGATTCTCTATACAAAAGACACAGAATCTTTCTCCCCATTCCCTTCAAAGCTCGTTCATGTTCCCTGCCATCAGATAAGAAGTGCAAACAACACAAGCGTGGCCAGATCAGCTCCTGTCAGCTCCTGATCATGTCTAATGTAAACTGTCAGGAAACCAAGGGCATGTAAGTCAGGCTATAGCTCTCAGAGGCTTCACTTTTTTTGATGACATATATTTAGAAAAGTAATTAAATACCCACTTTGGAGGATTCCACGTCAACATTAGATCCTGGCAAAACCCCTTTAAACAATATCAAGTTTTCAACAATGACCAAACTAAATATCACTTCCATCTCTTAATAACTTGTACGTTTACAACATATAAACAACATGTCTTAAAGTGCATAGACAAAAGGTGTAATACTTATCACACAACAGCATAGTCCATCTTTTAAATGTCCTAAAAAGGTAGAAGAGGAATAGCCGGCGGCTCGGAGCCGTCAGTACACCTGTGAGCCGTTTCGAAGACTAAGCTTCTTTTCCAAGCATGCGCAGTTAGGCGAGTATGCTCTTTAAATACTCTTCCATAAAACAGACAAACATATTATAAAAACACTTTCATATCCAATTTTTCGTTTAATCTCTTCGGACTTAAAGCATCTAAAGTAATTATCCAGTACTTACATCACACCTATATATGGGTCAAAGCTTCATCAGGAATCTTATAAGCATCATCTATCGGCATCAGCTGGTAAACACGGGCCAGCGAAGATAGGAGTAATCCCGAGATCAACAACGAGCACGGGTTCTCCCATATGCAGGTCCAAGCTTCACCCGGAATCTTATCAGCATCATCTATCCATCACATCAGCTGGGAGAAGCGGCCAGCGAAGAAAAGAGAGATATTCCGGGATACACTGTGGCGGCGAGGCGACCCTCTATAGCCCACAGGTCAGCTACTTCTAACTTCGCAGCAAACTTTCCAACTTAATATTTGTTTGAAACAAATGCTGCGTAACCAAATGTTACACAAGCTTACAGCTCAGTATTTTTCCAGTATCAGACCTCCCCTCTTTGGATGGCCAGTCCTTCAGGGGTTAACCCTGTACTGTAAAAATGTCAAGAGAAAATCCCGGTACAAACCATAAAAAACCTGTTTTCCATCACCACCTCTAACCATGCTTGGGAGTATTATCTCGTTACAGCGTTCCCAAAACAATGAGGCCCCAATAAAACCTTTATATCAATATGCACTGTTTCTCAACTAACATTTACCAGTAGTTAGGAAATTTACAGCTTAAGATCTAGTATTCTTAAAGAGATACTGACAATATGGATTCCGGATGGTCAATAAATCTCTTAGCCCCTACAGACCTACAAAAATGACTTAATCTAAGAAACTGCCCCCTTAAAGTATTCAACAGCATTTGGAGTTTTGTTTACCCCAGGTGTTTCACAGAAATTAAAGTGGAGGTGAAATTTCAAATTTCACTTTTTTTGCAGATTTTCAATTTTTAATATTCCCCCA
>JAODAL010028274.1:0-53609 GCA_025379985.1 Phyllomedusa bahiana
ACCGCCGAAACCTCCCACCTTCACAAAATTTGCCAAACCGACCCTTCCCTTACTTTTTTTTTTCCCACCCTTTCCCTTTTGGCAAAAACTTTTAATGAAACCCTTTCCCCCGTTTCCCATTTTTTTTTGTCATTTTTGGGCCCCCCTTAAGTCCAAAGGGAAAATTTTATATGAAGCGATTCTAAGAGCGGCGTCAGCCCTTTGGTGCGTGTCAACTAAAACACAACTTTGTATGAAGCCCAAAACCCAAAAGCTCCCCCCTTTTGCATATTTAAGCATGGCAAAACCATTCTACAGCACCCGCTCTCTGGCAGCCTCGAAATAGCGGTTTTTTTAACGTGATTTGTCCCGAAGTATTTTAAGGGAATTTTATTTTTTTCCGAAAATTTGGGGCGAAGTAAACAAACAAATTTTCCCGGGTTTTTCCCCCCCAACCCTCTATACCCAACATTTTTTGGGCCAAAATAATAAAATTTCGGCCTGCCTTCAAAGAAAATGTGTATTGAAAATTTAAAAAAATTAAAATTATTTTCAAAAATTAAAAAGATTTTTTTTTAAATGCCCTTTTAATCAAAAGCCCTTTCACCCTGTTCAAAAAATTTGGAGATTATAAAAAATTTTACAAAGATTTTAAAAAGGGGTTTTATTAGGTTTTTAAAATAGCACCCGACTTTTTGGGAAACCCCCTTATTTTTTCCCCCATACTAAACCTTTTAAATTACAAACAAGCTACATTACAAATTTCCAAAAGAAATTTTTCGGGGGTTATTAACTTTATTTTTTTTTAAAAAAGAACAATTTTTACAGCACCCCTGCCCTCGGGGCTAGGAAAAATTTTATAATTTTTGTTTGGGTTTGGGCCAACTAAAAGGATAAAAAGGGACCCTGTTTTTCCCAAGACAATTTTAAATTTGGAAAAGAGAAAAACAGACAAAATGACATCCATGTTAAAATTTTTTTCATTTTTGTAAAAAAAAACCTTTAAAAATAGACCTAGGGGCTTTTTTTATTGTCCCCAAAAAATCAGCCCCAAAAAAACAGATGATTTTCTGCTGAACCTTTGGCCTTATTTTTTTGTGAAAAAACCCCAAAATTTTCTGGTACTCCCTTTTGGGTCATCCCGATTTTTAAATTAAAGAGGTTATCCACAAAAAAAAAAATGACAAAAAAACATTGAAGGGGCCCAAGGTTTGGCAAAAAAGGGGAACAAAACCTATATTTTTCCAACCCTCTTTCCGGAATTCCCCCCCCACTCCCCACTCTCCAATGACCCGCTCCCTTTTGGGCCTAACCCCTTTTGGAAAAATCCCAAAAGGGGTCCCATGGGGGAAGGGGGAATTGCAAAACAAGTTTCCTTTTCCCCCTTTTTTAGGGCAAAAACCTATAAAGGGAAAAATGAGTGGAAACCCAGAGAAACTTTTTGGGGCTGAAGTGGCAAGACATGATTTAAAAATCAAAATTTATTTTTTTTTCTTAAATTTTTTTCCCCCCCCTTTGGGCCCCAAAGGGAAAGTAATTTTTTTCTTGTGGACAACCCTTTTCAAAAAAGGGTTTCTTTTTGCGCTGAAAACCCGGGGATTGTTTTTAGGGCTAAGAAGCAAAGAATACATAACAAAACCCTTTAAAGAAATAAGAAAGAAACAGATTCCAAGGAGGATCCCAAACTGGAAATCACACACAGCGTTTGCAGCATTTTTGATGTGCTTTACACAGAATTTTTAGGTTGAAAATGTTGTGGTCAGATGTTTCATTAAAGTCTGTGTTAAAATATTAAGAGGTGCATATACTAATCATTTGAATTTGTGGTGTTTTTTCTAGTATTTTTGGGGTCATTGATTCTTTTTCAAAACACAGCATACTGTTTTTGTTTTTTTCTTCTGGCATTTACCACATAATTACATAGTATAGTTGAAAAAAAGACATGTCTATCAAGTTCAAGCAAGGCTAGGGAAAGGTGTGGCTGAGAGGTAAAGAACATTTTTTAAGCTTTATTTCCCATTACTGCAGACTTTGAAACCTATAAGGCATGAACCAATCTGCACTAAATGAATATTTCATTCCTGATTCCAAAATTGCTATTAGACTGCATCTAGATGCTTTATACAGCTCCATCAGAATTATTTTATTATTTTTCCTATTGCATTTGAAATCAGAGAATGCTATATTTGCACAAAAGTTACAAAACAAAAATTGATGCCTAAAGGGCTTGTTAGAAATGTTATGAAAAACATTTATAATTCATGGGGATTTTTACAAGTGTTTAAAAATGCTGAAAAAAACTAAATTGAAGGACCCTTAAACTAATTTGTTGTTGTTATTGTGCTATCCCCATTGTGGGAAGCCTATTTCCCTCCTAGGGTTTGTTACGTTTCAAGGCTTTATTAAGGAAAACACAACTGTACATGAAACAAAAGGGGAAGCCTTGGAACTAATGCAAAGTGGGAAAGTGGATTCTTGGGACCATAGAGGCGGATCTCCACCTATTGCGGTCAGGGACATAAGGCCTAAGCCAGGATACTGGAACACAGTCCAGAAAACATGAAAAGTCCAAAAGGTCAGGGCCTAGGGGTCACACACCGAGATGCTGCAGATAAGGGCAGGGGGAACTTGAACCACCAACGGGACAGGGGAACACAATACAATCAAGAGGAATAGCACAGGAACTCGTCTGCACCACCAGGAGGGACAGCACAGGACCTCGTTGGCTCCCCCAGGAGGGACATCACAGGAACATGACTTCACCAGGAGGAACTGCACAGGAACACGACTCTGCCAGGAGGGATAGCACAGAAACACAACTCCGCCAGAAGGGATAGCACAGAAACATGACTTCACCAGAAGGGATAGCACAGGAACACAACTCAGAATGCAGAAACTACACAGAAACACAACAAAGACAGGACTCAGAGGGCTTGAGGCAGTGCAACAGGTCTTAGCCCAGCAATAACAATACTCAGGCACTGACAGTTGGAAGGAGGTGCCTTTTAACCCCTTAAAGGGGTTGTCTCGCTACAATGATTGGGTTTTTTAATTAAAGATCTTTAAAAAACAAGCAGCCTTTGAAAATATATGTTCATTACAAATGTCCTACGATTTTGAGCTAGCCCTTTTCCCATAGGATTTTGCATCAGCTTCTCAAATTTCTATAGCAGCTGACCTGTTGATCCTTATCTTACTGGCTGTCAGGTCTGAATGACTAAACACCTTTGAAGACAGGTTGGAGCAGAGAGCCCCTCCAGGACAGAATCTTCTGTAGTGTAGGAGGGGAGGGAGGACTCTGGCTTCTATGTCCATGCGCCTGGATTAACCCTGTGTGTGCCTGCTTCCTCCTGCTCTCTACACAGATTGAGCAAGATTAGGCCGTCAATAGAATGTGACAGCAGTAAACCCTGTTTGTTACAAATAATCATGATGTCTGTGGAGCTGAAAACATAATAATACTATACAGATTGTAAAACAGTTTCATGCTGTGCTGTACTAGGGACACATCCTGAGTAACACTTTGCATTTTCCTGCCTCTGTTCTGAGAGGGTTTGTTTGTTGTTGCTGGAGATGTGGAGATATGTAAGCTAAGCAGAGGGTATAGGAACACTTGCAGCCCCTCTGTTCTGCTATTAGCAATCATAGACCTCTCTAGGCAGGCACACACAGGGTTAACTCTGGCGCAACCCCCCCTCCCTGTATAGAAGTTACGGGCGGATAGCTGCCTGTGTGCTGAGGGGGGGGGAAGAGGGGGGGGGAAAAGGGGCAGAAAAGCTAGCACGCCCCTCAATTCAACTCCCATTCACAGACAGAGGCTGAAAGCTATTAATGAGACAACTCCTTTAAGGACCGGGCATTTTTTTTTTTTTTGGGTGACACATTCGTTTTTCCCTCCTCGCCTTCTGAAAGCCATAATATTTTTATTTTTCCACCTACATAGACACATGAGGGCTTTTATTTTGCGGGATAAGATGTACTTTCTAATGGTGTTATTTCACTATCTATAGAATATACTGGGAAAACCGCAAAAAAATTACAAGTGGGACAAATTGTAAAAAAAAAATGTATTTTCGCCATGTTGCGGGGTTTTGCTTTTACGGCGTTCAAATTTTAGTAAATATAATGTATTATCTGTATTCTACAGTTTTTTACGCATCTGGAAATAACCAAACAAAGTAGGGGTTTTCCCTTTTTGTTTTTGGTACCCGTAAAAAAATTCCAAACATTTTCTATTTTTAAATTTGCGCCACGGGGCCATTTTGTGCGGCCAATAACTTTTTTGTACTAACACCTACGGGCGTCAGTGAGGGGCATTTTTTGCGGGCTGAAAGTGTACTTTTTTAATCGCTAGCAGTTTGGAATGCATGCGATTTTTTTGAAAGTAAAATGACCAAAAAACGCAATTTGGCATTTGGAATTTTTTTTCTTCTAAAGATGTTCAGCGTACGGGATAAATGATGTTATATTTTTTATAGATCGTACTTTTTCGAAGCGGCGATACCAAATAATTGGTAACTTTTTTAATTATTTTAATGATTTTATTTGTAAAATGGGGAAAGGGGGGGAGATTTGAAATTTTAATACTTTTTTTTTTGTACTTTAAAACTATATTTATTAATTTTTTTTACTGTAACATTTAGTTCCCCTATGGTGCTTACCACTAGGGGCGCGATTGTTAATACAAACCTAATGCTTGCATAGGCCCAAAGCATTAGGGTGTTCAAAGATGGCGGTTTCCCCACTTCTGTCTGCCGGGTTGGAAGTGGGCAAACCCCGGCCAGGGTAAGTGACGGAGCCTTCAAAAAGGCCCTCACCACAATGCCCCCCGGTCATTGGATCGGCGCAGCATAGCTGCGCTGATGCCGATCCCAAACGCACCCAAACGGGCGCGCGCAACCGATCGCGCGTTAATTCCAGACGCCGCGGCCAATCTTTGCTGCGGTGTCTGATGGGGAAAATAGCACCAGCGGGCCCGGAGCCACCCGCCGGCGCTGTTATTGCCGGGTGTTAGCGGCGATTTTGCCGCTAACACCCGCCGGCTGTGCAGGGGGGTCACGGAGCGATCCCCCTGCAAAGCCCCTTAGAGGCCCTGGGACGTACTCATACGCCCAAGGTCGTTAAGGGGTTAAAGGAGTTAGCAGGAGAGGATAGGCTGCATCTGGACGAGCCCTGTTGGAGGAGTTAACTGCTGCACTGCTGAACAGCAGAAGCAAATTCCAACCTCCAGGATCAAACACACAGTTGCTAAATGTAGGAGGCAGAGGAATTTGCAGATCGTGACAGGGTTGTACTAAAAATGTGGCTCCATTTCTCTTATGCAGCCTGCATGTGTTCACATATGTTGTGGGCTGCTCTGTCACATTCAGAATAGCATCCACAGAAGATTTTTTATTTTTTTTTTCAAAAATCAGCCTAGAAGATCTCTCAATAGAGAAGGAAGGGATAAAGACTGAGGTGTTAGACAGTTAATCTGATGAACTTCACTCTGAAGACGACAAAGCAGCCCCGCAAATGTAGGAGAAGACCTTTAAAAAAAAACCTAAGGGAAAAATATGTATCATATTATAATAAATATTATGTTATAATAGCTATGGCTGTTAAAGTAGTTCCTCTCAAAGGAGATGTTTTCACCATAGGTATGCCCATCTAAATTAATTTTGAATTTTGAATCCTGGGGCACATTTACTATTGCTAGATAAAAACTTAGGTCTAAAAAAGTTTAATATTTATCATAGTGGTTCATACTGTTTGATACATTTACTGCATCATTGGACTTGTCTAGCTTTTTCAGACCAACTTTTTAGTTGACTTTGCACCAAAATTTTGCATCACATTTTTGTGTAATTTTGGCGTAATTTTGATGCAGAATGTCAAATTGTGGTCAAACCCCCTTTAATTTGAAGCCCACTTTCAAGCTGAACAGTTATGCACTTTGGTTTCTATTTGGGTAGAAGTGACATTTAAATCTAATTTACTTATCAAAGACATAAACTCAGTAGGATCAATTGATACAGAAGCTAGTTGAGAAAGTTGGGCCATCTGGAGAACATGGGGATAACATAAAACTCTGTGCAGAATCAATTGCAAGGTCCAGCTCCTGTACTGTAGAGGTTACATTCAAAAAATGAATACTGTTATGTAGAGTTCACATTTTCAGGGCATTATATAAACACATATAAAAAGTTTTTACCTATGGATAAGAAATACAAATGCCACATAGATACATTGACAACCAAGATTTTAGACATGCAAATTAATTGAACAATGTTACATTCAAGAGCTACTTGTTTCCTAAGAGCTGTTCGCGCTCTCTGTAAGCATCTGCTTATACTTAATTCATATGGCTTTCTAAGTGCGAGCACGTAGAAGTTTCATCTCAGCAGGAGTTGTGCACAGCACTGTTTAAGTAGCATTTACATCTGGTACAATGTCTGATGTTATACAGTTCAGTGAATGCATGGAAATAGTTCTCAATTCAATGTTCTGGAAATTGGGTACGCTGCCATCTGTATATATTTCTACTTGTTGTGAGAGGAAATTACTAAACTGTAGACAATGCAGGTTGACTGTGTGTTACCTTCTGTCTCAAAGTTGTAGTAGCAGAAAGTCAAATCTCCTCCTGATTGTCCCTGGGAGAAAATGAATTTGTATGCTTTTGACTATATAATTAGCATTGAAGTTTTTTTGTATTTCATTGTGCTTTAGATAGTGATATCATAGACCTAAAAAGCATTAGACTGTATGTTCAAAAGCGTCTTTCTTATTGTCACACATGGACAGATTCGACTACATCCTTCTATGAACGAATCACTTACAGTGACTTGATGCTGAAACTAAAATCCACCTGAATACTAGTAGGATTGATGAAATTGAAGTCTATAATGCAGTTGCAGAGTTTTTTTTACTAAATGTTCGAGTTAGGTATAAACATCTACCTGTGAAATGCACAAAACAGACTAAACGTAACAAGACATCTATAGCACAAAAGGAAAACCAGAGAAAAATTACCCATTTGCCTTTTTTTCCATTCTACCTTACCAAAAAATAATTACTTTATGGTACCATTAAAGAATATGCCTTATCATGAATAGAAGTAAATTCTGCAATGTCTTGTCTAACGTTAACGAGAAGTCCTAACTGTTACACTGAATTTTCTCTAATAAATTCATTCATAAATGCAACTCATACCACAAAGAGAAAAAAAAGGACTTATAACTATGTTAAAGGGATCAATAGAATATGCTATCAGTGTGTCATGGGTGCAGGTTCCACCTTCAGTACCTGCACCTGTCATAGCAAGGAAACCCCCAAAAGTCTCTATGCAGAAGAGAGAGTAGATTTGGTTTTCAGACTACTACCTATTATTTCTGAATACCCCCTGGGACCTGTGAGTACCACCAAACAGGGTTTTCAGTTGTACTATGAACTCCCATATAACAGAATGGAAAGAAGCCACTCATAGTGATCTAATTCTTGTTGACATGCACAACAGAAATATTTCCCATGTGCAGTGCTCCCTCGAGTTACAGTGGCCTCAGGATACAAAATTGTCTTCATACAATAGTCTTTCCCGGGATATTGTATCTGAAAACCACTCTCAACATACAATGTCCCAGACACTGCTGATATGCGGCTGTGATTGATGGAAGATTCAGCCAATTATCATGAACATTTTTAGGAAAGACTCAGTATTAATGCAGTACATGCAGTGGATGGTGGTTTATTAGTGGCTCTCTACATTACATTACATGTCCTGTACTACTCCTTACATGTGGGAGGATGAGCAGCTCCTTTGGGTGCCAGGTGACGGCCCCATTTTCTTTTTTCTGGTATATTGTGTATAAAGTCCATGACCCAAAGAAGTTCTTGTCCTTGACGTAAAAAGGGATTTCGAGCTTCCAACAGCCATTTCTGCTGTTATAGGTAAGGAATGGACATTTTGTGGCTTTATAACGAATGACAAGTTTCCCATAGAGTTTTAGTCTCAACTTACAATAGTTTTAATTTAAAATGGTCATTCTGGAACAATTTAATATTGCAATTTAAGGGACCACATTATAAGAGGATTCAGATGGTATGGCTGAGTTTCTTGGCGTGTGACTCCACCTGCTCTGACACGTTAGGTTGATGTTCTGAGAGGGATATCACAATACCAAATATGTAACAGAAATATTTCAGCTAGTATAGGACAAATGATAGAGAAATGTACTCACAGTCAACATGTCTCAAATCAAGTGCTTAAGGAAAAGTATCATTTCAAGGCCAGGTTTAGAAGAATGAACATTTTCACTTTTGTCCAAGGCGTGTGTGTGTCCTGAGAGCTCATCTTTATTAAATTCAATAAGTGCCCTTTCAATTCTACAATGGAAATGTAATTAGTTTCACTTTGTCAGGTATTAGCATACACTCTTTTGGAGGTTCCTTTAGGGCTTGTTCCATAAACATTAACCTAAGTCATTCTTAGAATGATTGAAAGAGCTGCTATTAGCTCTTGAAAATGATCTAACTGTTCTCAATCCTTCCTATAAAAAAAAGAGTCAATGCTTGAGACTCTGGTGGTCCTTTGATATCCCAAGCAGAAGTTAACAGCAGATCTAGAGTGTAAGGACATCATAAAAGATTATCAGCGAAAATGGTAATTTACAACCAGTACAACCAGATTTTTTTATTTAAGCATTTTAAAAAAAAATCTTCGATGATAAACAGTAATTAGTAACTAATTTTTTTTATTTTTTACATTTATAACAATTAGATTTTTTGATTGGTGAAATCTATGACTTAATGAAAAGAACAGACATAGGAAGAAATCAATTAGACTCTTTTTCTGCCTCAGGAATTAGTGGTGGTCTCCAGACTTTCCAGCTTCTCTCCTGCTGGATTTCAGGATACTAAACCTTGCATGGTGCTCCAGTGCAGCAAGACCACAACAACATATCTGAGGCAGCCACAAGTGTGTAAGCCTGTCACAGCGTCACCATGTCAGCAAGAGAGACCAAAGAATATGAGACTAGGTCTTACATCTCAGATAGCTATAAAAGCTCAAAGAGGTCAGTGTGCAGATCCACAGACGCCACTGCCTGTGCTAGATTTGAAGCAGCCAAGGTACAGGCAAAATTTGCTGAACAAGAAATGCAATTGAAAGCAGAAAGGGCACATCTGGAAGCAGAGTCTAGAAAGGCACAAGTGGAATCAGAGTTCAGAAAGGCACAGCTGGAAGCAGAGTCTAAAGAAGTACAGCTGGATGCAGTAATGGAGAAAATAGCAGTGGAAATAGAAGCTGCAGCCGTTATTACCGAAGCAGGGTCTTTTGAGGAAGCAGTCAATCCCACAAGGGAAAGGCTCAGCAACATTCTTGAACCCGTACACAGAGATTGTGACAACTTGCTGCATACTTCAGACTATGTATTTCAGCCTACATTCAGGTTCAGAAGCAGAGTCAACTCCTACTTATGAGCTCCAGCAAAATCCTGTCACATGGTTTGCAACCTCAGATGATCAGACATCAAAACAGAGAGCAGTTTTGAAGACTGTCAACCCTCAGAGCAACCTGCACCCAAACCGATGATCGCTCACAGTACGATAATACCCTTTAAAAAGGAATGAGTAGATGGTGGAGTTATGGCAGGAGTAGTGGATCCTCTAGACCACCACAAGTGGTGGTATAAGCCACACCAGGCAGCGGAATCTAAGTAGGTCCCAGTGTTTACCAGAGCCCACTGCAAGGCTGATTGGGCTTGCTTCAGCGGGGTCCTACCAGGTCGTTAGCCCTGATGCGACTTGCTTGCGGTGGCAGCTGAGGTGCACACCAGAACCTCAAAATGAAGTGGACCCATTGATCCGAGACAATATGCCGGGAAAGTCCATATAAACAGAAGAAATGTTGGAAAAAAAGGCTGGTGAGACGTGGAGAAGAGGGTAAGCCTGGCAACGGAATGAAATGTGACATTTGTGAAAAACTATCAGTGACCACCCAGATAATGGTATTACCAGAGGATCAAGGAAGATCAGTGATGAAATCCATCTCTACGTGAGATCAAGAAGTATTGGGAATCAGCAGAGGTTGTAGCAGACCAGCTAGTTTGTGGAGAGCTGTCTTGTCACGGGCACATGTGGTACAAGACTCTATGAATTCATTAATATATTTAGCTAGATCTGGCCACCAATAGAAATGGAAGATTAATTGATAGGATTTACATCCACCAGGGTGCACAGGCCACCAGAGAGCATTGTCCCCATTTCAGAATTTTCTTCCGGAGTGCAGGGTGCACATACGTCTTACCTGGGAGAACACATTGGAGGTCAACGGGAGCTGCAGAGACCAGATGTTCAGGGGAATGCACAGTGGGGTTATTTCATTCCCAATCATGTCATAATCATGGGAGAGAGCATCTGTGTGATAGAAATGAATCAGGAAGTTGAATCGTGAGAAGAACAGGAGCCACCTGGCTTGGCGCGGATTCAGACATTAGGCCGTCTGGAAGTATTGGAGACTTTTGTAGTCAGTATTAATATTAATCAGATGGCAAGCTCCCTCCAGGTGGTGGCGCCATTCTTCCAACAGCAGTTTGATAGCCAGAAACTCCTGATCCCTGATGGTGTAATTCTTTTCTGCTGGAAAATTTTAGAAAAGGAACCTCATCAGAGGTTTTTGCCTTTGGGAATTCTTTGTGTGAGGAGAGCCCCAGCCCCCACAGAAGAGGCATTAACCTCTAAGGATGAAAGGTCTCTCAGTATTGGGTCGGGATAGAATGGGTGCAGAAAGCCAACTTTAATTTAGAGAAGGCTTCTTCAGCCACAGGAGGCCATAGTTTTGGGTTGCCATTCTTCTTGGTGAGTGCTACAGTGTAGAGAAATGTAGAACAAACTGTTCGTAGTAGTTGAAGAAACCCAGAAACTGCCATATGGCATAAATACTAACAGGCACTAACGTGGTCACTGTAAAATGGCTGATAACTTTTCAAAGTCAATCTGTAAACCCTTGTCCGAGATAATATAGTGAGAAATGGGAGACTGGTCTGGTTGAAGAAGCACTTCTCCATCTTGGAGTGTAAGCGATTACTGCGTAGATGTTTTAGTACCTAGCGCACACGGATCCAATGGGACTCTGGTTCAGGCGAGAAAACCAGGATGTCGTCAAGGTAAACAACAACACAGGACTATGAGACAATAGAAGGTAACCAGGTCACCTCAGCGACAGCACAACTGTTAGTCCTCCTTAGGTTCCCGTGCACGATCAGTGCTCCAAGTTGCACCAAGCATATGAGAAAAAAGTCCAAGTGATCAGCACCGGGCCAGTGAAAAAGGAGGAACTTTATTCAAAAGACTGCTAATACAAGAAACGACATAAAAACGACAGCATGCAAAAGCAGGCAGGCAGATCAGAGAGACATGGTGAACACAAACGCTGACATGTTTCGGGCATAATACAGCCCTTAGTCGTACACCCGAAACATGTCAGCAGTCTTTTGGATAAAGTTCCTCCTTTTTCACTGGCCCGTGCTGATCACTTGGACTTTTTTCTCAAAAAACAACACCGGTATACCGGAGGTCCCTGAATATGTCTTTTACAAATTCCTGGAAGACCGTTGAGGCGTTGCACAGTCTGAAGGGCATCACCAGGTACACAAAGTGCCCATCCCGGGTGTTGAAGGCCGTCTTCCATACATCACCCTCACGGATCTGAATTGGATTTTAGGCCCCCCACAAATCCAATCTTCACGGTTATCTTATTTAGGCCACGACAGTCTATACAAGGACACAGTGAACCGTCCATTTTCTCTATGAAGAAGATCCCGACTCTGGCAGATAAGGATGACTTGCGGATGAACCACTTCTGGGGGTTATCTTGCATGTAGGCCTGAATATCTAGCACGGATAGCAGGAAGACCCTACCCTGGGGAGGACTAGTGCAGGGCAGCAGGTCTATAGGGCAGTTGTAAGGATTATGAGATGGAAATGTCTCAGTCTGTTTCTCTGAAAAAATGTCAGCAAAATCCTGATATGCAGCAGTCAGAACTGGCAGAGGCTTAAAGGTGTCAGTGAAGAAGTGGGGTGCACTAGGCATGGTGCTGCAAGACAGTGACACTGGTAGTATTGACCACAGCAGGTGAATTCACTTGTATTCCAATTAAGCATAGGGACATGGTGCTGCAGCCATAGAAATCCCAAGATGATTGCTGAGAAAGAGCAGGGCAAGACATAGAATGCAATATTCTCCTTTTGTAGTGCCCCTATATGAAGGGAAACAGGTTCCATATGAAACTGAATAGAATTACTCAGTAGTTCCCTGTTACCAGAGGAGATCACCAGAGATATAACCAGGCGGGGCTCCGGGAGGTGACACTTAGTCACCAGGGAAGCGGTTATGAAATTCCCAACTGACCCCGAGTTCAGAAACGCAGGAACCTTAAATAAGAGTCCAGAACTGGTTGAGATCTGCACTGGCATCATTAGACATAGAGAGGGACAATTCACACCTAGAGACACCTCTCCCACATAACTTAGGTGCATGCGTTTTCTGGACATTATGGACAGTCTCTGCGGTAGTGCTCAGGTCTAGCACAGTAGAGGCACAGATTCTACTCTCATTGTTGGGACCGTTCCTGCTGGGTCAGTTGGGCTCTAACCATTTGCATAGGTTCTTCACTGGAAGGTTGTCGGAATAGGCCTCTGGAATACCAGAGCAAGATGGGTTAGATGACGTGACCGGACCAGTTCGAATTCATGACTGAGCTCCTTCTGTATTTCAGAAAAAAGCACTTCAATGCAGGTGGCCAGGAGAAAAAGGTCACTCGAGGAAGACAATTGGTCGTGCTGCCAGTACGTCCTTCACTCTGCTGGAAAGATCCTTTTTTCCAAGACAATTCTGAAGGACAGTGTGCGGAAATGTACGGCATAGTCTCCGACAGAGGAGTCCCATTGGCGCAGGGTTTAATTGAGCAGTCTCGGTGGAGGAGGCATGAGCTGGTTCCTCAAAAATGCTATGGAAATCACTTAGGAACATAGTGATACTGGCCATAACAGGATCATCTCTGTCCCAGAGAGGCGTAGCCCATGCCAGAGCTTTCCCAGAAAGAAGACTGACCACGAAAACCACTATGGACCTTTGGGAAAGGAACTGACTGGCCATCAGTTCCACATGCAGGGAGCATTGAGTGATGAAAGTCCTGCAGGCCTTATGATTAGTGATGAGCGATTACGTCGACTATCGTCATCAGGTCGATAGTCGATATCGGCAATTATCAAGACGATTTTCGATAGTCGATAATAGATAATCGCCGATGACCATTGAAGTCTATGGAGAGGGAACAACACCTTCATTATTACACCCAAATAGGGCTGGAGAAGCGGGAAATTTAAAACATCCAAAAACAGTCAAATGGATATGTGCTACATCTTAGGCAACACACTTGGGTTTAAATAAAAGTCACAGAAAAAAAGTCACAGACCATTCACTATCCCTGTCTTGTACCACAGCCTGACCCTTAAACCTGCATGACCCACAAATTAAAAAGTTCCAGAAGGCAGTATGATTTGAACCATCATTTAACTTGAACTGGACATTGAATATCCCTGTCCTGGAATGCAGCATGAGCCCCAAACCTGCATGACCCCAGATTAAAAAGTGCCGGAAAAAGAAGTCTTTCAACCACCATTTTAGTTTCATTAGACATAGACTATCCCTGTCCTGGGCCACAGCATGAGCCCCAAACCTGCATGACCCCCAGTTTAAAAAAAGTGCCGGAAAAAAAAGGGAGTCTTTCAACCACCATTTTAGTTTCACTGGATATTTACTATACCTGTCCTGGGTCACAACATGACCCCAAACCTGCATGAACCCCAGATTTAAAAAAGTGCCGGAAAAAGGAGTCTTTATGCACCATTTTAGCTGAACTGGACATTGACTATACCTGTTCTGTACCACAGTATGACCATTAAAACTGTCTGACCCACAGATTAAAAAGTGCTGGGAAATGGAGTCTTTGAACCACCATTTTAGTTTCACTGGACATTGACTATACCTGTTCTGTACCACAGTATGACTATTAAACCTTTCTGACCCACAGATTAAAAAGTGCTGGGAAAAGGAGTCTTTAAACCACCTTTTTTAGTTGAACGGACAATTGACTAACCTGTCCTGGGCACACGTGAGCTCCAAACCTGCATGCCCCCCAGATTTTAAAAGTGCGGGAAAAAAGGAGTCTTTCAACCACCATTTTAGTTTACTGGACATTGACTATATCTGTCCTGGGCTACAGCATGAGCCCCAAACCTGCATGAACCCCAGATTTAAAAAGTGCAGGAAAAAGGAGTCTTTGAACCACCATTTTAATTTCACTGGACATTGACTATATCTGTCTTGGGCCACAGCATGAGCCCCAAACCTGCATGACCCCCAGATTTAAAAAGTGCCGGAAAAAGGAGTCTTTGAACCCCCATTTTAGTTTCACTGGACATTGACTATATCTGTCCTGGGCCACAGCATTAGCCCCAAACCTGCATGACCCCCAGTTTTAAAAAAAAGTGCCGGAAAAAGCAGTCTTTTAACCACCATTTTAGTTGAACTGGACATTGACTATATCTAGCCCGGGCAACAGCAGGAGCCCCAAACCTGCATGACCCCCTGATTTAAAAAGTGCCAGAAAAAGGAGTCTTTGAACCCCCATTTTAGTTGAACTGGACATTGACTATACCTGTTCTGTACCACAGTATGACCATTAAACTTTTCTGCCCCAAACGATTAAAAAGTGCTGGGGAAAAGGGAGTCTTTGAACCACCATTTTAGTTGAACGGGACATGACTACACCTGTCCTGGGCCACAGCATGAGCCCCAGACCTGCAGGGACCCCCAGATTTAAAAAGTGCCGAAAAAGGAGTCTATAACCACCATTTTAGTTGAACTGGACATTAACTATATCTGTCCTGGGTAACATACATCTGTTCAAGTCTTCCTGTACCTCCCTTGTACAATTCAGAGGAATATTTGTATCAGCTATTTTGTAGATGCAATTTCTTTAATAGTTTAATTCTAGAAAACACATTTTTAAAATAGGATGGAATCCCACCACGTCTTTGTTTCTCTTTTTTTTTATTGTATTAAATGGGTTGTCTCACTACAGGAATTGCTAGCTATGTTAAAGATCTTGCAAAAACAAGTCATTTTGCAAAATGTTGTCCATTTAAAAGTGTCCTACCTATTCCTGTTTCTGACAGCACCATCACCCTTGAGCCAGTCTTGACAATTGTAAAGAACAAATATCTGTTAGAAACCACATTTTTTTACTATAGCACCTGTAGTCTAGCTGCATTTCACAGAAAAAAGCCCCCAAAAATTCAAAACATGACCCTTGAGCCACTTTTGACAATTGTGAAGAACAAATGTATGTTAGAAACCACATTTTTTATAATAGGACCTGTAGTTTTAAGCTGATTTCACAGCAAAATGCCCCCAAAAAATTCAAAACATGACTTGAGCCACTTTTGACAATTGTGAAGAACAAATGTCTATTAGAAACCAAAATTCTAAAGATGAAGTGAGTAAATGGAATACGGTTTTGTCATGCAACCTTGTTGTCTTTTACAGTCTCCTCACCGCAAAACCAGCAAAATTAACTTTTGCGAACTGAGAATAAAAATTGCAGTAAGAAATAATCATTTATAAAAAAAGTTTTCAAGAGGACCATTTCTGTTTGAAGAGGAATCTTGATGAAAGTCAAACGATCCACATTATCTGTGGAAAGTCGGATGGGTTTTTCTGTAATGACTCCTCCAGCTGTGCTGAAGGTCCGCTCAGATATGACGCTGGCTGCTGGGCAGGACAACTCCTTTATGGCGTGGTGAGCGAGCTCGGGCCATTCATCCATTTTGGATACCCAGAAGTCAATTGGGTCCGGAGCACATCCAAAAACATCGGTGTTGAGACGCAGACAGTCGTGCACCATGATCTTAAGCTGGTCTCTGTGTGTTGTATGTGTGCCCTGCATTACATGCGTTGGTGAGGTGGTAAATAAACATTGAGAGAGGTCACCCATTAGGTTTCTGCCACATTGCCTGCTGCTGCTGTTGCTGCCGCTATGGCTACTTGACAATCTACTGCTGTCACGTCGTTGACGTTGTTCCACCGTGACATTTGAAGAACGTGAAGCAGACACAGCAGATGTCTCCAGTTGAACAATCAGCAAGGTCTCCATTTCCTGCATTTTACTCTCTATTTGGGTGGGTGGAAGGAAAGTGCTGAGTTTTGTTTTGTACCGGGGATCCAGGTGGGTGGCGACCCAGTAACTGTGGTTCATTTTGATGGCCTTAATGCGAGGATAATATTGGAGGAAATGGAGCATCCAAGCACTCATGTGAGAGATGGAGCCTTGATTTCCCAAGCCTCTGGGTCGAGGGGCACTAGCAAACTGATCTTCCTCATCTTCCTCCTCCTCCGCCTAAAATTCACGCCAACTCTTTCCAAGGCAGGGACGTCGGTAACGTCAGTGTCTAGGAATACCTCCTCCTCCGCTTCCTCCGGCAAAGCTTCAACACAGCCTTACTAGCCTCAGATGATGCACCCTGAGAGCTGATGTGCCGCCTTGCACTAGCCCTGGACCCCGAACTACTGCCTAATGAAGACCGATAAAATTGTGAAACTGTCGGGCCTTGTGGATTCGATGGAGAGAAAGGCTCCGTGTCCGCATCTGTGTCCATCTCCTCCTCCGACGCGGGGGGACTGATGTTTCAGGTGTCCAACAATCGTTTCAGAAACAAAGATCACCACAATGCTCAGGCTTGACAAGGGGCATTGTCCACATGAGCCAATTTTGCTGGCTTCTTCAAAACTGGCAGGATGTGCAGGAGCTCTTTCACCTGCCTCCACTCTCGGGGGACTCAACACCCGAGGTCAGCACCGCTGCTTGTCAGGCAATGTGTCAACTCGTACTGGGTAATGGCATTAGCTGCTGTCCCACAACGACTGGAGAGTGTATGTGGTAGGGTGGAATTCCAGGGTGTTGCCACGTCAACAATGAGGATGGTTGGACGGGGATGACCGAGAGCTGGATGCTGCAACACAGCCAGGCGGGGACGAGGCAAGGGTGCGAATGGCGGAACTGCGAACTCAGACACGAGCCTTCCTCAGAAGGCAGTCCCGACCAGGTAGCGCTTTAGAAATTTCTGGACGACGAGGTTTCATAAACATGTGCCAGGCAAGGGATGTGCTCCAGCACTACCCATCTTAAGGAGCGGCCAGACGATTTCGATCGTTATCCCACACACCACCTTGCCTGGAAGAAGGTTCTTGTCACCCAGCCAGGGCTCGGTTCTCATTGCTGGGGAGCTGTCCACAGTTCCTGTCCTGTTGTGTGGACGGTCTCCAAGACAGATTTAATTGCAACACGGCCTGGTCTTCTCTGGCACGTGATGCCACCAGAAGGACCTTGGGGGAAAGAGCCTGCACCAATCCCTGCGGTTTTGAAAGCATTGCGCCTGGAGCCTGAGAGCCACCGTCACCACCAAGAATCCACCGCTCACCCAGTGAGCTGTCACACAGATTATAGCGGCTGGGCCGTGCATTACTAGTCCATGTGTCGTTGGTCAGATGGACATTTCCGGCCACAGATGCAGACCAACGCGCTTGAAATTTTAGATGAAACGTGGCTGGCCAGGGCAGGGTCGCTTTTCTGCAAAGAAATGCCTCTCGGCATCTGGTATTGGGGGCAGGCAAGGGCATGAGTGGGCGGAACCAATCTGTGTCCACCAGACGGTAAAGAACACATTTTCCCAGGCCAAAAAGCCTGCTCAATGCTGACATTCAGGATTTTGGCTTTGGGATGGTTTGGGTTAAAGTGTTTCTTCTGTCCCAAACCAGGAAGACAGAAGGCTGGTGCTAGATGGCCGCTGTACCGGCGTGCAGGTCGATCAAACTGGGGAAGGAGAAGGTTGTAGTGGGTCTTTTTCTGGTGGTGATGGTGGTACTCAGGAGACGGTAGAGGCTGAGAGAAGGCTGATCCCTGATTCATGGACTCTGAGAGACATGGGGGGCAGATGAGGAACGTGGTTGGTGGCGGAGCAGGAGAGGACGGGACAAAGGGTGTGGACAGTGGTTGGAAAGCCCTGGCATCGGTGTTGCTTGTAGGCCTTTTTTGGCAAAGTGTGCCTCCCATTTCAACTCATGCATTAGCTGCATGTGACTAGACTTTATGGTGGTGGTTAAAAACCGCTTAAGATTTCTTGCCTTACTGATGTGTTTACGGCAAAGGCGGCATTTGACAATCGCTTGGTGAATCAGAGGCTTGCTCAAGAAGGCCCAGGATTGAGATGTTTCCTGGACCTTTTTGACGGCGTAAGCGGAGGAGCGGGGATTTCCGTGAACACGTGGCTGGCGGAATCATATCAGCGGATCTGCGACCGCCACTTTTCTTTTGAGGCGAGACCCGTACTGACACTTCACTAATCGTTCTTCCTCCACGTCCAGTGATGAAGCGCTCGCAAGCAAATTCTGCAGAAAAAGACCAAAGTTGGATCCGCAATGTCGTCATCATCATCATCAACACACGGTGATTTGGTAGTCCTGACAATTTCTGCATCCGGAGCTGCGACGTACAAGCAAGAGGCTGCAAGGCTTCCTTTCCGAAATCTGACAGGCTTCATTCTCCTCTCTGATGGCATCAGTAACTGGGCGTCAGAGCAGATAAAAATCATCCTCTTTGGCCTCTTGATTTTAACATGCCTTATGACCCCAACCACATTTAGTCATCCAAAGTGTCTTTCAGAAAATGGATTATTCACAGTGGTGGGTACACTGGTGTTGACATTTGGGCTGCCTTAGCTTCATGTTGGATGGAATGCTGATAATGCTGATGACGACATTTTGTGGCCGTGACAGGGAGAAACAAGGTGGTAAGACTGCTGGATGCAGGTTGCATTAACCACTGAAGAACAGATTGGCGACGCTGTTTGATCGGAAATTAAAAAGGGCTCTAACCAAATGGATGACAAAGGGCCCGAAAAATCCTGGGAAACCCACGATCCATGGCTTGAAAGTTGTCGCCAGCAAAATGGAACGGCACCCCTTTTCTTACCTTACCCCCAGGTTTCCCAACCCCCCTTCTTTGCTCGGGTTACCACCCCGGATTTTACTCCTTTTTCAGAAAGAAAAAAAATTTGAGGGGAAAGGGGGTTTTGGGAAAAGTTTTGGGGAAAGTCTTTTTTTAAAAAGACGGGAAATCACAGTTTCTTAAAATTCCCTTTTATTTTCCCTACAGCCAACTAGATTAGAAAAAATGGAAAAAGTTTCTTTCGGAAAAACCCGTGAAATGCGTTTGGGGGAAAGAACCAAAAAGACCAAAAATTCCCCAAATGGGTTTTTTTCCTTTTAAATCCCAGGGATTTTTTCAAAATTTCCCCCTTTGGGGCTGGAATTGTTAGTTTTTTAACAAAAAAATCATTCAAGTGCGCTATCTGCGCCAAACTGAGATTCAACGGGGGCCCCAAAAAAAAACTATTCAGAAGTTACACGGATGAGAAATTTTTGTTTTTTTTCAAACAATGACAAACGAGGGAAAAGTTTTTCTAAAAATGTTTTTGAACGAATTGTTTCCCACAACGTTTTCTATTTGAAAAAAAATAGGGCCCCACCCCGTGCAATCAGCTATTTTAAAAAAAAAATTTGGACAATTTTAAAAAGGGATTTTTTGCACCCATAATTTTCACCTCGGTTTATGACAAAAATTTTGTATACAAATTTAAGTGCAAAGGGGGGCTTATGAACAAAGGGTTTGGGCTGGCCCAAAAAAAAAAAACAAACCCTTTTGAAATGGGATTTCGGGGGTAAATAAAAATTAATTTTTTGCACCCTATCAATACTTCCCGCCTTGGTGCAATTGGTTTCCAAATTTTTTGGGGGGGCCTTTTATGGGAAAAAAGTGGACCCGCGCCCAAAATAAAAAAAAAAAAACCTTTTCTGAAATGCATACAGATTTAAAAAAAGGGATTTTTTGCACCTATCAATTTCACTGCGGTGATGCAAAATTGCTGTATTGAAATTTAAGGGCAAAATGGGTCTATGAACAAAGCTGGGAAATGCGCCAAAAAAAGGGAAAAAAACCAAAAATTTTAAATGTTTTACGGATTTTAAAAAAAGTTTATTTTTGGGCCCCATCAAAAACTCCCCCGCGGTGGGCGAAAAACTTTTCGGGATTCAAATTTTTAAAGTGCAAGTTGGCCCCTATGAAACCCAAAAATTTGGGCTGGCCCCCAAAGTAAAAAAAAAAAAACCCCCTTCCCAAATTTCTTTCAGATAATAAAAGGTTTTTTTGCACCTTTTCAATCCCCCTGCGGTTGATGGGCAAAATTGGGTGGGGTTTTTAAAAAGTAAGTGGGGAAGGTGGATCTTAATTTTAACAAAAAAACTGGGCCCTTTTGGGGCCAAAAAGGGGGAAAAAAACACCCCATTTTAAAAAATGTATTAAAAAGGGTCATTTTAAAAAATTTGGTTTTTCACCTATTTTAAATTAAAACCCCCTGCAGTTCTAAAAAAAGATCTGTATCCCAATAAAGTACAGGTGCACAACATAAAAAGTAAAATTTTACCAAAAAACTGGAAAAAAAAAGTGTTAATTAAAAAAACCCCTTGGGAAAATTAAAGGGGGGGTTTAAAAACAGTTTTGGGCTGCACAATATCCCCTCTCTTTTAAAAAGCCCGTTTGTCTTTTCTGTGTTTGCCCCGCCAGCCTCCCCCCCGCCCCTCCTGCGGCCTTTTTTTTTTTTTTTTTTTGCAGGCTAGATGTCATTTAAAAAAATTTTTAGCCTTTAAAATAAACCCAAAAACTGAAATCTCTAATCTCTAATTTTAATGTTTTTTCCCCCAAGGGTAATTTGTTTGTTTTTTGTTTTTGAAAAAAATGAAACCCGTTTTCGCTTTAGCTGTTTTTTGAAAAGACGGGAGCACCCCGTCCTGCTCTTATGATACACAGATAAAACACTGAGGCCCGAAAAAGGAAGGGCTGTTTTATGTAAAAAAAGGTTTATGGTTTTATTTTTCCCGCCAATCGACAACCATACACTCCCAGGGCATGTGTCGCCCTTTACCCCCGCTCAACCCCCGCCCTATTCTGTAAGCGATTTGCTGGCCCCCAAAAATGAAGGAAGCGCCCGAAAAAAGGCGCGATATTAATAGATTATGGAGATTTTAACCTAAAAAATCGCGGGGATCGAAAAAAATTCCGGGGGAAAAAATTAAAAAAACCCGGCGATTTTCAAAATTTGTCGATAATAATCGCTCAACACTATTAGAAAGTTTTCATACATGTGGCCCAAGTTGCCAAAGCTGAAGGGAATGTGCAAGGTTTTTCATTTCTGGACAGTGCATGGGATGTCAATCACATAGTGCAGAAAATCACAGTTTGCAAGAAAAGTGGATTACTAAAGGTTTTAAGTACAAACAAAAGTACAACGTCTCACTTCCTCCATTCTCTTTCTTTCCAGACTTTGTACACCAACAAGAAAGGACAAGAAATGATCTTAGTTTTGACTTCCCAACATCTGACGCTATTTATCAAAAGTCAAGTAAACCATATTTGTTACAGGCATTGTGCTTCAATTTCCCATCTTGCAAAGGACTGTACAGCAAACCCCTTAATTTGCTCGGATTTAAAGCAAAAAAATGAACAGTTTATATCCAAAAATTTGTTTAAAATTTCAGGAAAATTCGATTTTTTAACGAATCGAAGTTTGGGGTGTTTTTGCGGGAAGAAGGTTTTTTGATTGATAAATGCTCGACACATGGGTTAATGGGGGCAAAAAACTTGGGAGGAAAAAGGGGGTGCCTGCATGAAATGTGAGAGATGAAGCCAATGGCCGGCGGGGGTTCTTATGTCCCCCCATTTTCAGCCATTGAATATCAAGGGTTTCTAAGCCCTGTTCCTGTTTATTCAGTTAAAGGAACAGCGTTTTTTCAATCCAAATACCACTTAATTTTTAGTTGCTCATTTTTTTTTGCGCAATTTAGATCCAGGGGTTAATTAAGCTTTGTTTCTGCTTTTTGTGGTCACTAAAAGAAACGTTCCTTTTCACCACCAAAGAAAAAATTTTTTGCATGTAGCATAATTCATATCCGAAGGATAATTATAGTGTTGAGCGATTATTATCGACAAAGTTGAAATCGGCAAGGTTTTTATGGTGATCGAAATTTTTAGATCATGCGATAATTAAGCTAAAATCTGTGCATCATCTTTTAAAGATCGCGCCATTTTCGGCGCTTCCTGAATTTTGGGCGGCCAGCAAATCAGATTACAGAATAGAGCAGGTGAGATTGTGTGTGCGACGTCATGACGGGATGTGTATGGTTGCGATGGCTGGAAAAATCACATGACCTCGTTTTACATAGAACAGCGTTTCCTGTTCAGCCTCAGTGTCCTCAGCGTCTCATAGGAGGTACGTGCGCTCTGCCTGGGGTAAAACAGCTCAGCGAAATTATTCTATTTCTGCACAGCAAACCTCTACTATTAGCTGTGACCCTTTACAATTTAGTTAGATTAGAGATTGGAAGATTTTATGTAGTTAGGTAGAGAATTTTAAAGGAGCATCTACCGCTGTAAAGTCACAGTGGGAGCGGGGTGGGGGTGGGGGGTGTTCCCGAGGGCGAACACAGACATGCTCTATAAAGAACACTGATAAAGTTCACCAAGACTTAGTGAAGACTTTTGTAGTGATATCTTTATTATTAACAGTTTGCTATTAAATATTTCCTGATATTGGGCAGCCTGAACTTATATTAGGATACACATCATTTCTAGTAACTGCAGGTCTCTGTGTTAGGTGCAAACTCCACTTTTATTATCAGTATACATTTCAGATAGGTGTTCATTTTCAATTTTACCCATTCCACCTTTGTTCATATATCCACCTTGCACTTAAATCTGAAAACAGCAATTTTATAGTCACCACAGGTGAATTGAAAGGTGCAAAAAATACCGTGTATTATACAAAACATAACAGAAAACTGTTTTTTGACTTTGGCCCACTACAGCTTTGTTCATTGACGCAGCTTTGCACGTAAATTTTGAAAACAGCAATTTTATAGTCACCACAGGTAACTGAAAGGTGCAAAAAAATACCGTTTTTTATACAAAAACATAACATATACGTTTTTTTTGACTTTGGCGCACTACAGCTTTGTTCATTGATGCAAGCTTGCACGTAAATCTTAAAACAGCAATTTTATAGTCACCACAGGTGAAATTGAAAGGGGGCAAAAAATACCTTTGTTTATACGAAAACATAACATATACGTGTTTTTTTACTTTGGCGCACTACAGCTTTGTCATTGACGCAGCTTGCACGTAAATCTGAAAACAGCAATTTTATAGTCACCACAGGTGACTTGAAAGGTGCAAAAAATTCCGTGTATTATAGGGAAAACATAACAGATACGTGTTTTTTGACTTTGGCGCACTACAGCTTTGTTCATTGACGCAGCTTGCACGTAAATCTTAAAACAGCAATTTTATAGTCACCACAGGTGAATTGAAAGGTGCAAAAAAATACATTTTATTATCCGAATACATTTCAGATACGTGTTTTTTTACTTTGGCGCACTACAGCTTTGTTCATTGACGCAGCTTGCACGTAAATCTGAAAAACAGAAAATTTTATATTTCACCACAGGTAAATTGAAAGGTGCAAAAAATACCGTGTATTATACGAAAACATAACATATACGTGTTTTTTTGACTTTGGCTCGCTAAAGCTTTGTTCATTGATGCAGCTTGCACGTAAATCTTAAAACAGCAATTTTATAGTCACCACAGGTGAATTAAAGGTGCAAAAAATACCGTGTATATACAAAAACAAAAACAGATAAGGGTGTTTTTTACTTTGGCGCACTACAGCTTTGTTCTTTGACGCAGCTTGCACGTAAATCTGAAAACAGCAATTTTATAGTCACCACAGGTGATTTAAAAAGGTGCAAAAAATACCTTGTATTATACGAAAACATAACAGATATTTGTTTTTTTGACTTTGGCGCATACAGATTTGTTCATTGACGCAGTTTTGCACGTAAAACTTAACAGCAATTTTATAGTCACCACAGGTGAATTGAAAGGTGCAAAAAATACCATAAATTATACGAAAACATAACAGATACGTGTTTTTTAACTTTGGCGCACTACAGCTTTGTTCATTGACACAGCTTGCACTAAATTAAAACAGCAATTTTATAGTCACCACAGTGAATTGAAAGGTGCAAAAAATACCGTGATTATACGAAAACATAACAATATGTTTTTTTTTATTTTGGGCGCACTATAGCTTTGTTCATTGACGCAGTTGCCGTAAATCTGAAAAACAGCAATTTTATAGTCCCACGGGTTTGAAATGAAAGGTGCAAAAAATACCGTGTATTATACGAAAACAAAAACAATACGTTTTTTTTTGACTTTGGGGCCACTACAGCTTTTTTTCATTGACGCAGCTTGCACGTAAATCTGAAAAACAATTTTATAGTCACCACAGGTGACTTGAAAGGTGCAAAAAAACACCGTGTATTATACGAAAACATAACAGATATGTGTTTTTTGACTTTGGCGCACTACAGCTTTGTTCATTGACGCAGCTTGCACGTAAATCTTAAAACAGCAATTTTATAGTCACCACAGGTGAATTGAAAGGTGCAAAAAAATACATTTTATTATCCTAATACATTTCAGATACGTGTTTTTTGACTTTGGCGCACTACAGCTTTGTTCATTGACGCAGCTTGCACGTAAATCTGAAAACAGCAATTTTATAGTCACCACAGGTAAATTGAAAGGTGCAAAAAAATACCGTGTATTATACGAAAACATACCTTATACGTGTTTTTTGACTTTGGCGCACTACAGCTTTGTTCATTGATGCAGCTTGCACTTTAAATCTTTAAAACAGAAATTTATAGTCACCACAGGTGAATTAAAGGTGCAAAAAATACCGTGTATTATACGAAAACATAAACAGATACTGTTTTTTTACATTGGCGCACTACAGCTTTGTTCTTTGACGAAGTTTGCAGTTTATCTTAAAACATCATTTTTATAGTCACCACTGGTGAATTTAAAGGTTCAAAAAATACCTTGTATTATACTAAAACATAACAGATAGGTTTTTTTTGACTTTGGCGCACTACAGATTTGTTCATTGACGCAGCTTGCACGTAAAACTTAAAACAGCAATTTTATAGTCACCACAGGTGAATTAAAGGTGCAAAAAATACCGTTGTATTATACGAAAACATAACAGATACGTGTTTTTTTTTTACTTTGGCGCACTACAGCTTTGTTCATTGACACAGCTTGCACGTAAATCTGATAACTGAAAATTTTATAGTCACCACAGGTGAATTGAAAGGTGCAAAAAATACCGTGAAATTATACGAAAACATAACAGATATGTGTTTTTTGACTTGGCGCACTATAGCTTTGTTCATTGACGCAGCTTGCACGTAAAACTGAAAACAGCAATTTTTATAGTCACCACAGGTAAAATGAAAGGTGCAAAAAATACCGTTGTATTATACGAAAACATAACAGATACTTGTTTTTTGACTTTGGCGCACACGTTTTTGTTCATTGACGCAGCTTGCACGTAAATCTGAAAACAGCAATTTTATAGCCCACCACCGGTGACTTGAAAGGTGCTAAAAATACCTTGTTTTATACGAAAACATAACAGATACGTGTTTTTTGTCTTTGGCGCACTACAGCTTTGTTCATTGACGCAGCTTGCACGTAAATCTTAAAACAGCAATTTTATAGTCACCACAGGTGAATTGAAAGGTGCAAAAAATACATTTTATTATCCGAATACATTTCAGATACGTGTTTTTTTTTACTTTGGCGCACTACAGCTTTGTTCATTGACGCAGCTTGCACGTAAATCTGAAAACAGCAATTTTATAGTCACCACAGGTGAATTGAAAGGTGCAAAACATAATTTTTATTATACGAAAACATAACATATACGTGTTTTTTTACTTTGGCGCACTACAGCTTTGTTCATTGATGCAGCTTGCACGTAAATCTTAAAACAGAAATTTTATAGTCACCTCAGGTGAATTGAAAGGTGCAAAAAATACCGTGTATTATACGAAAACATAAACAGATACGTGTTTTTTTACATTGGCGCACTACAGCTTTGTTCATTGACGCAGCTTGCACGTAAATCTGAAAACAGAAATTTTATAGTCACCACAGGTGACTTGAAAGGAGCAAAAAAATCCCTTTTGTATTATACGAAACATAACAGATATTTTTTTTTTGACTTTGGCGCACTACAGCTTTGTTCATTGACGCAGCTTGCACGAAAATCTAAAAACAGCAATTTTATATAGCCCCACCAAGGTGAATTGAAAGGTGCAAAAATACCGTTTTATTATACGAAAATATAACAGATACTTTGTTTTTGGACTTTGGCGCACTACAGCTTTGTTCATTGACGCAGCTTGCACGTAAATCTGAAAACAGCAATTTTATAGTCACCACAGGTGAATTAAAAGGGTTCAAAAATACCGTGTATTATACGAAACATAACAGATACTGTTTTTTGCACTTTTGCCCAGTCCATATTTGTTGATAGACACCTTGCAGTTAAATTTGAACCCAGAAATTTTTTGTTTTGATTGGGAGGGATTTGAGAAATAGCTGTGTTTTTGCCGTCTTTTAATAAGAGACTTTCCAAAACATTCCATACCTTCTCAAATTTTTATATTCTCAACATGGAGCGAAATGCAGGTGGTAAGCGAGCAAAGAGGGGGTAGCACATGGAGGTAGAGGAAAGAAGGGGAAGGTGCTCCTTCCAGTGCTGGCGACAACACGCATGCCAGGGGATCGTCAGTTGCAGGACCGTCAGGCATGTCATCACTGGGTCAGGGCCCTGTGAATCTCAGTAACGAACACGTCGCCAATCTGTCCTTCAGTGGTTTAATGCAAACCCGCATCCAGCAGTCTTACCTCCTCGTCCTCCCAGTCACGGCCACAAATGTCGTCATCCAGCATCATCAGCATCCATCCAACATGATGCAGCCCAAAATGTCAACTCGTGTACCCACCACTGTGGATAATCCATTGTTTTGAAGACCTCTTTGATGACAAAAAAGCGGTTGGGGTTTAGAAGGCATGTTAAAAGATCAAGAGGATGATTTAGTCTGCTCTGACGCCCAGTTACTGATGCCATCAGAGGAGGGGAAGGAAGCCGGTCAATCGGCAAAAATCCCGGGCGGTCGGCAACGCCTTGCAGGCCCTCTTGCTTGTAGCCCCCAGCTTCTGGATGCAGAAAAGTCAGGACGACCAAGTCACCTGTGTTGATGATGATGATGATGACGACATTGCGGATCCCCTCGTGGTCTTTTCCCCAAATTTGCTTGCGAGCGCTTCATCAGTGGGGACGAGGAGGAAGACGATGGGGCAGTGTCAATACGGGTCCCGCCACAAAAAGTGAGAGGGCGGTTGCAGAAGTCCGCTGCTATGATTCCGCCAGCCACGGTCAGCGCAAACCCCGCTCCTCGCTTATCGCCGTCAAAAAGGTCCAGACCTCTCAAGCTTGGGGCCTTCTTTGAGCAAGCCTCTGATTCACCCAGCGATGTCATATGCCGCCTTTGCCGTAAACGCATAAGTAGAGGCAAGAACCTTAAGTGGTTAACCACCACCATCATGTCTAGTCACATGCAGCGAATGCATGAGTTGAAATGGAAGGAACACTTGGCCAAAAAAGGCCAGACCGACGCCGGGCCTCCAAAAGACTTCACACCCTCTGTCTCCACCTCCTCCTCCGCCACCACCAAGTGTTCCCAGCTGCCCAGTCTCTCACAGTCATGATCAGGGGTCAGCCTCCGCTTCAGCCTCCACCGTCGGCCCAAGTACCACCAGCACCACCCGAGACCCATCCTACCCATTTTTTCTTCAGCCAGTATGACGACCTGCATGCCGTACAGCGGCCCGTCTAGCAGCCAGCTTTCTGTCTTCCAGGTTTGGGGAGCAGAAGAAACACTTTAACCCAAACCATCCCAAAGCCAAAATCCTGAATGTCGGCATTGCCAGGCTTTTGGCTTTGGAAACGTTGCCTTTCCGTCTGGTGGACACAGATGGGTTCTGCCACGTCATGGCCCTTGCCTGCCCCCCAATACCAGATGCCGAGCTGGCATTTCTTTGCCAGAAAAGCCTCCCTGCCCTGGCCAGCCACGGTCATCTAAAATTTCAAGCGCATTGTCTGCATCTGTGGCCGGAAAAGTCCATCTGACCACCGACACATGGACTATAAGCACGGCCAAGGCCGCTATATCTCTGTGACAGCTCACTAGGTTAGCTGGGTGGGGTGTCTCTGGGGTTGCGGTGGCTCTCAGGCTCGGCGCACGCTCTTCAAAAAGCAGGGATGGTTGCGGGCTCTTTCCCCAAGGTCCTCTGGTGACATCACGTGCCCCGAGAAACAAGCCGTTTTGAAATTAATCTGTCTTGGAGACCGTCCCCACACAGGTCAGGGGCTGTGGACGGCTCTCCCCAAACGAGACTGAGCGCTGGCTGGGGTGACAAGAACCTTGCGCCAGGCAAGGTGTATCGATAACGGGCGAAATCTGCTGGCCGCCTTAAGATCGGTAGGCTGGAGCACATCCCCTTGCCTGGCACATGTCATGAACCTGGTCGTCCAGAAATTTCTAAAGAGCTACCCGGTCTGGACTGCCTGCTGAAGAAGGCTCGAGGTCCCGAGTTCGCACTTCCGCCGTTCGCACCCTGCTTCGTCCCGCCCGGCTGCGTTGAAGCGTCGGCTCGGCCCTCCCGTCAACCGTCTCATTGTTGACGTGGCAACACCGCTGGAATTCCACCCTCCACATGTCCAGTGATGTGGCAGCAGCGCAATGCCATTACGCAGTACGAAGTGACACCTGGCCCGACAAGCAGCGGTGCGGACCTCGGGGTGTTGAACCACCGAGAGTGGAGGCAGGTGAAAGAGCTCTGCACCATCCTTGCCAGTTTTGAAGAAGCCACCAAAATGGTCAGTGCGGGCAATGGCCTTGTCAGCCTGAGCATTGTGGTTATCTTAGTTCTGGAACGATCGTTGGACACTCTGAAACAACAGGTCCCGCCAGCGACGGAGGAGGAGACGGACACAGATGCGGACATGGAGCCTTTCTCTCCGTCAAATCCACAAGGGCCGACAGTTTCACAATTTCATCGGTCTTCATTAGGCAGAGGTTCGGGGTCCATTGCTAGTGCAAGGCGGCGCATCAGCTCTCAGGGTGCATCATCTCAGGGCTGTGTTGAAGCCGTGCCGGAGGCAGCGGAGGAGGAGGAGGTTGTATTCCTAGACACCGATGTTACCGACGTCCCTGCCTTGGAAAGAGTTTGGCGCGAATTTGAGGTGGAGGAGGAAGATGAGGAAGATCAGTTTGCTAGTGCCCCTCGACCCAGAGGCTTGGGAAATCAAGGCTCCATCTCTCACATGAGTGTTTGAATACTCCATTTCCTCCAACATGATCCTCGCATTAAGGCCATTAAAATGAACAACAGTTACTGGGTGGCCACCCTCCTGGATCCCCGGTACAAAACAAAACTCAGCACTTTCCTTCCACCCACCCAAATAGAGAGTAAAATGCAGGAAATGGAGACCTTGCTGATTTCCTGCAGACATCAGGAGACATCTGTTGCGTCTGCTTCACGTTCCCCAAATGTCATGGTGGAACAACATCAGCGACGTGACAGCAGTAGAGTGCCAAGCAGCAGCAGGCAAGGTGGAAGAAGCCTAATGGCTGACCTCTGGCAATCTTTATTTACCACCTCACCAACGCATGCAATGCAGGGAACACATACAACACCCAGAGACCAGCTTAAGATCATGGTGCACGACCGATGTTTTTGTATGTGTTCCGGACCCAATAGACTTCTGGGTATCCAAAATGGACGAATGGCCCGAGTGGCTCGCCACGGAATAGAGGTGTTGTCCTGCCAGCAGCCAGCTCATATTGAGCGGACCTTCAGCACAGCCGGAGGAGTCATTACAGACAAACACATCCGGCTTTCCAAAAATAATGTGGTTCTTTTAAATTTTCATCAAATGAATCAGGCAGGGATCCTGATGATGTTGGGGCCCCCAAATTTCCCGGGGGTCCCCGTTTAGTTGGGGTCCTATTTCACATTCCTCTCCAAAAAGAAATGGTCCTTTTAAAAAAAACTTATTTTTTAAAATGATCATTTTTTACTGAAATTTTTTTTCCCTCGGGTTCCCAACAGTTCATTTTGCTGGTGTTCCCTGTGAGGAGATGTAAAAGACCCCAAGGTTTCATGCCCAAAACCAAATATTCCATTTACTAAATTCATCTTTAAAAATTTTTGCATTTCAAGGGTTTTTGGGGGTATGTTTCCCTCAAAAATTTTTAAACAGGGCTGAGAATTCAAAATTTTAAAATTTTTTGGGGGCATGTTGCTGTGATAACAGAAATAATTAGGTTTTTGGGGAAACAAAAAGGGGGCTTTTAAGGGAAATTTCTCCCTCTCATTTTTAACATTTGGTTTAAAAGCTTTTTTAATAATTTTTTTGGGGTTTCATGTTGCTGTGAAATAAAGCTATAATCAGGGCCCTTTTGGAACATAAATGGGGCTTCTAAGTGGCATTTCCCCTCAAAATTTTTTTAACAGGGGCTGAGAATTTCTTTTTTATAATTTTTTGGGTCATGTTTCCCTTTAAAAAGGGAAAGAAAATTAAAACGGGTTTCCTTTTTTTCTAAAAAATCTTTTTTTCAAAATTAGACTTTGTTTTTCCCAAAATTTGCCCAAATTTGGGCCTTTTGGGTCTGTTTTGAATTTTTGGGGGCCCCCAAATTTTGGGCTGGACGCAGCTATCTACGGGTCCTTTTATAAAAATTTTTAAACTAACAAAATTTTTGTTCTTCAAAAATTTTTCCAAAGGGGGCCCTTTTGGGTCATTTTTTTTGGAATTTTTGGGGGTTTTGCTGGGGCCCATGCAGCTATACTACAGGGTCCTTTTAAATAAAAAATGTTTTTTCTAACAGACATTTGTTTTTCACAATTGTAAAAGAGGGGTTTAAAGGGGTGTGGTCCCGTCAGAAACGGGAATGGGTAGGCACTTTTTTAATGGACAAATATTGCAAAATGACTTGTTTTTGCAAGATCTTTAAAATAGCTATCCCAAACCCCCGGGGGTTTAGGGCAAACCCCCTTTTTTTTTAAAATTTAAAAAAAAAGAAACAAAACATGGGGGAAACCCTCCAAAATTTTTTAAAAAGGGTTTTTTGAAAATTAAAAATTTCTAAAAAAAATTTCAAAGTACAAATAGCTGTTTAAAAAAAAATTCCCCTAAAAAGTACAAGGGAGGTACGGGAAAAAATTTACCAGGGTTTAGGTTTTTCAGAGGACAAGGAGTGGAACACGGGCAGAGAACAAAGTTTCAGAGACCATTTCCCCCAGCATGTTTTAGTAAAATGAGAAAAAGAATGCCAAGGAAAAAAGGGCCCCCTGTTTTTAACAGGAGCGTTAACCCCCCAGTATTTTCCCAATTTAAGCTCAATTGGGCCGCACTCATCGGAGGGGGAAGCGCTACCCGGGGCTTGACAATTTTTGAGGGAAAGGGGTGGGGGTTTTTCCCCACTTCCGCTTCCGCTCTGCTTCAGCCACGGCAGTTTTTTTTTGCTGCGTTTATCCCGGGGGAATTTTAACCTGTGTGTTTTAAAAGATGACGGGCGCCCGCCCGGGGCCCCCAAACCCCCCCCCACTTTACATCACCGGGCCCTTTTAAATTTGGTACACCTGTTCCCAAAGCCCCGGGGTTTAAAACTTAAATTTTTAATCAGCCAATCACATGGGGGCCCAAATTTAGTTTCCCTTTTTGGCATGTAGACATTTGGGAAGACAATCTCCCCCAGTTCCAAAAACCGGGGCATCAGTATGGGGGAAAAAAGGTGATTTGAGTGCCTTTGAACGTGACAAGGTTTTTTGGGGCCAGAAGGGCTGGTTTTGAGTATTAAAGAAACTGCTGAAATTTCCCGGGAAAAATTTACGCCAACCATCTCTAGGGGTTTTCAGAGAATGGTTTTCCCAAAAAGAAAAAAACATCCAAAATGAGCGGCCCTCCTGTGGGCGGAAAAGCTTTTGGATGCCCGGAGGTCAAAGGAAATTTGGGCCCCGACTTTGGTTTCGAGCTGGGTAGAAGGCAACTTTACTCAAAGAGCCACCCGTTTTCAACCAAAAGGGAGGCCCAAAACAAACTATAAACACAAATACCCGGGGAACTTTGAGGCAGAAAGGGCTTTCAAACAGCAGAAGAACCCCACCGGGTGCCCCTCCCTTCAAACTAAGAAAAAGGAACTGAGGCTCCAATTTTTCCCAAAACTCCCTCCGAAATTGGACAGTAGGGAAAATTTGGGGAAAAAAGTTGCCTGGCTATGGGGCTCGGGTTTTTTGCTGAATTTTTTCGGATGTGGGGTCAAAAATTTTGGGGGGTCAAAAACATGAAAAACATGGATCCACCCCGCCTTGTATCCAACGGTTTTAGGTGGTGGTGGTGGTTTTTATGGGGGTGGGGAATATTTTCTTGGGGGCTCTTTGGGCCCCCGGTACCAATTTACATCGTTGCAACACCTTTTGGAATCTAACCACGAAGAATTTTAGGCAGTTCTGAAGGCAAAAGGGGGGTTTTCCAAAAACCCGGGAAAAAGGGATGGGTACCTAAAAAAATTTGGGCCGGGGGGTGTAACTCCGGCCCTGGGTTCCCTGCTGTGGCACGGACAGGTATAGTCAATGTCCAGTGGAAAATAAAATGGTTTTTTGAAAGGGCTCCTTTTTCCGGGGACTTTTTAAACGGGGGGAGGGCAGGTTTTTTTGGTTTATACTGCGGTTCCAGGACAGGTATAGTCCCAAAGTCCCGTTTAACTAAAATGGTGGTTTTGAAAGACTCCCCTTTTTTTGGGACTTTTTAAAATTTGGGGGGCAGACAGGGTTTTTTTGGTTTATACTTTTCGGTCCCGGACAGGGGGTTTGTCAATGTCCAGTTTAAAATAAAATGGTTTTTGAAAGAATCCTTTTTCCCGGCACTTTTTTTCTGGGGGGGCGAAGGGTTTTAAAGGGCATTTCTCGGGTCCAGGGGCAGGGAAAAGTCAATGTCCATTTCCCCTAAAATGGGGTTGAAAGAATCCTTTTTCCAGCCTTTTTTAAACTGTGGGTCAGACAGGTTTAAGGGTCATGCGGGGATCCCGGACAGGGTTTTTTCAATGCCAGTTCAATAAAATGGTGGTTGAAAGACTCCTTTTTTCCCGGCACTTTTTAAACTGGGGGGCAGACAGGTTTTTTTGGTCATACGCGGTCCCGGACATTCTTTGTCAAAGGGGCCATTCAAAAAAAAATGGTGGGTTTAAAGACTCCCTTTTTCTGGCACTTTTTAATCTGTGGGTTGACAGGTTTTTAAAGGGGCATGCCCGCCCGGTTTCCCGGACAGGGTTTGTTTAATGTCCAGTTCAACTAAAATGGGGTTCAAAACTACTTTCTTTTCCCGGGAAATTTTTTAAACTGTGGGTCATGCAGGTTTTTTTGGGGCCCTGCCCGGTTCCAGCCAGGGTATTTCAATGTCCAGTTCAAGTTAAAAGGGTGGTTTTAAATAATACTTCCTTCTGGGCCCTTTTTAAATTTTTTGGGGGGATGCAGGTTTAAAAGGGGCATGCTGTGGGGACAAGGGCAGGATAGTGAATGGGGTGGGACTTTTTTTCTGTGGGTTTTATAGCCTAAAGTGTTGTGCCTAAGATGTAGCAGGTATCCATTTTGACTGTTTATGGCTGTTAATTCCAGCTTCTCCAGCTCTGTTTGGGTGTAAGAATGAAGGTGTTGTTGCTCTCCCATAGACTTTAATGGTCATCGGAGATGATCGACTATCGACTATCGAAAAACCTTATCGATGGTGGCCGACTATCGACTATCGCCCGATGTCGATAGCCAACGTAATTGCTCAACACTAGTTAATTACAAGTTTTTCTGTTGTTGTGTTCCGTAAAATTCACGCCGTTTTAACACGCTACAAAGCTGGTAATTGTTGGCAGCATATTTCTTTTGCTCAATTTACATCCAAGGTTAACTAAGTATTTTTCTGCAGTTGTACTTAGTAAAAGAAACGTTCTTTTTCACCGCCAAAAAAGAAATTTTGCCTGTAGCATAATTCATATATGAAGGTTAATTAAGCCTGTTTGTGCTTTTATATTTAGTAATATACACAATGTTTTTAAACGGCACATACAAGTAAATTTTTCCTGGCCATTTGTGCAGCGCAATTTGTATCCAAGGGTTACCCAAGCTTGTTAGTGGGTTCATTTGGAGTCAAATAAAGGGTGTGTATTTATCATATACAGATGTTCATCAAACAGAGTCTGTACATTATGTACATACAAACAAATACATACAAACAGTATGTCAGACAGAGAGGTTGCAAGCTCTTCACCTGCGGGGGCCGTGGCACAAAAAATTCCGGAGCAGGCCAGGTCAAGCACAGCAAGGGACGTCGCAGCAGGGGTCACTCGGGAGGCCCCCAACTCCCTCTGTCCTCTAGGCGGCGGTGTGTTGTTCAGCAACCCAATGGTTTTTTGTTTGGGTTTGGGCTGGGTCATCAAACTTCCTACAATGACACCCTACAACCCCACAAAAGCCGGGGGGAAACTTCAGACAACCCCTTTAATTTGGCAGGGCCCCGGGGGTAAAAAAGGCCCTCACCTGTCCTCAACCCGCCCTGCCCCCCCGGGTTTTCCCTAAAACCAGAGATCTATTTTTGGGGTCGGGCTCATTGCCACTATACAGCGGGATGAGGAGGACAGTCAGAAAGTTTCCCGGGGAAAAAAGAAATGGGGCCCAAATATCCCTTTTTTCTCGCAGGGGCGGCAAAGTATAATGTAAAATTTGGTTGGAAGGGGCTGGGAGGCCCTTTTTGGGGGGGTCACCTCTGCATCCCAAGCCCCGGTGATGGGGGAAAAGAAAGTGACGATAAAAACCACAAAAAAAATTGATGATGTAGCCCCGCCCCCCCATTTGGTACCCGGGGTGAAAAAGGGGGCTTAAACATCGTCAGGAAAGAGGTGTCAGCTTTTTTGGTCAAGGCAGGGGGCCCGCATGGGTTTGTGGGGCCGGGGAGTCAGCAGTACAGCAGTGTGGGGCCCAAGGACCCCCAAGGGGCCCAAATGGGGAAGAAAAACCGCTTGGGAAAGGCCCAAGAAAGTAGCGGCACGGGCGCCGGGCGGGGCAGGGGCGGCAGAAAAGCCCACTCATTGGCGGGAGCGTTAGCGGAAAAATCAGCTACTTTTGCAGTGTGGCATTTTCTTTGGTGAGACACTGGAGGAGCCGAATAGGGGTTAATATGTAGAATCGGGGGCAGAAAGGAACAGGGGCCAAAGGAGCAACGTTGGCACCATTCCCCTTTCAACAAAATCACGCCCCAATCCGGGGGGCCGGGAGAAATGGGGTTTCAGATGTGGGGGGCCATCCAGCCCCCGCAGCAACGCACTCATCACCCATGGCAAAAATGCCAATGCGGCCAGCCCAGGCTCCACCACCTCTGCAAAGGGATTGTTTCTCTTTGCCATCATCTCTGGGTCCAAAAGCATTTCTGCCACCGGCCCAGTTAGAAGGTCCGCGGGGAAAACGGGGCACCCCAAACGGGATTGGGGGCCGAACTTCCCTTTTTTTCAGGGGGAGAATTTCCCTTTCCCGCCATAGTGTGCATAAAAAACGGGTGTTCATTTCAAGGGGGAAAAATCGTTACCCCAAGGAAAACCCCCTTTTTGTCCCGGGAAATGTGGAACACTCCCTTTGTCAAAGGGAATCAGAGGGAAAAGGGCCAGGATTTCCACCACCAATGCCTTGGGTTTTTCAGCCCAACAAAAGGCCATACACCTTCCACCCAAACTGTAAAAAATGAGTGGGGGTTTCAAACAAAACCTCCTAAACCAAAACTATTCTGATGTCGCCACCCCCCTGCTCCCGGTTTCCCCAAACTTCTACCCCATCTTTACCAGGGACTGGTTTGCCACCCCCCCTTCTACACTCTGCCATTGTCCCATTCTTTTTAAACCTTTTATCCCGCTACAGCTTTTGCTGGCATCCACACTGGTCTTTGTGCCACTCCCCTGACCCCCTTTTTCCCTGCTCCCGTTTTTTTTCTGCGGGCGGTCACCTCCACCCCCGGGCCCATTGTCCCAACTCTCTGACCCCATGCTTTTTGCTCCCATCATCTCCACCCTCTTTCTTTTGTCCACTTTTGGGGGCCTACAAATCTTTTTCCCCCCTCCAGAAGTCATTGTGCCACTGTCTGACCTCATGCGCTCCCTGTTGCTCCTGCTGTGACCAACACACTTTTTTCATTGTGCCACCTCTGACCTCATCGTTGCTCCTCCCGCCGTCACCTCCACACCCCCTTATGTGCCACTCTGTACCTACTCCTTTTTTTTCCCCCTTTCCAGAATGTCATTGTGCCACCTCTGCCCTCAGGGCGCTGCGGGTTTTGAACTCCACTCTCTGTCATTGGCCCACTCTTTGGCCTATTACTTTTTTTGCCACCTCCAAAAGTCTTTGGGGCCACTCCCCTGACCTAATTCTGCTGCTGGGTTTGCTCCCAAATCCCCTCCAAAACCTTCTTTTGTGCCACTGTCTAACCTCATGCTGGTGCTGGGGATTCTGTTTTTCCCTCCACACCTGTGTCTTTTGTGCCACTCTCTGCCCTCATGCGTTGCTGTGGCCCCTTGCGGGTTGGCCCCCACACGTGCCCATTTTTCCACTCTCTGACCTCATGCTGTTGCTCCCTTTCCCCTCCACCCCTCTTTTTTTTTGTCCCCACTCTGGGGGCCTACTAATCTTTTTCCACCCCCCAAAAATGTCATTGTCCCACTGCCTGACCTCAGCTGTTGCTGTGGCGCTGCCGTGCCCCCCCACTCTTCAGTGTGCCACTGTCTAACTCAATGCTGCTGCGGGTTTGCTGTTTTGGGGCCCCCCCACACTGTGTCATTGGGGCCACTCTCTGACCTCAAAACTGTTGCCTGCCTTTCACCTCCACCCCCTCTGCCCTTTTTGTCCAAACCTTGGCCTACCACCCCTTTTTCTACCTCCAAATGTCATTGGGCCACGGGCCTTACCTAAAATGCGCTTTTTGCCCTGGGCCCCCCCCCCCCCCCCCCCCCCCCCGTCCCCCCCCCACACTTGTCATTGTGCCACCTCTGCCCTCAGGGCGGGTGGTGTTTCCTGCCCCCCACCGGTTTTTTCCACCTCTGTCCATTTTTTTCCCCCTTTTTTTCCCTGTCCCTCAGGGCTGTGGTTGGCTCCTCCCCTCCACTACCCCTTGTCATTGTGCCAACTCTGTTGGCCTAACTCCTTTTTTGTGTTTTGGGGCCCCCTTTTTTCCAAAAAGAAGTCATTGTGCCACTGCCTGACCTAAAGTTGCGGGCTTTTGCTTTTCCGGCCCTCCACACTTGTCATTGTGCCCCCCTCTTCTCCCTTTCTTGCTCCCTCCCCTTTGGTCGTGAATTTAAAACCTCTTCTGCCCCCTTTTTTTTTTTTCCCCCCAAAGTTTTTCCTTTCCCTGGTGGCCTACCCCCCTTTTTTTGGGGCCATTTTCCAAGGAAAATGTCTTTTGTGCCACTCCCCTTACCTCATGCTGCTCCCGTGGCTGCTGCCGGGGCCCTCCACACTCTGTAAATTGTGTAAATCTCTAAACCTCATGCGGGTTTACTGCAAATAAATTGCCGTCAACTCCACACTGGGGGTCATTGTCCACTCTCTACCCATGCTGCTGTTGTGGCTGCTGCCTGACCTCCACACTCGAAATTTGGGGCCACTTTCTAACCTAAAATCTGCTGCTGTTTCCCGTTGACCCCGTGACCTCCACACTGTGCCCATTGTCCCACTCTCTGACCCCCATCCTCCCTGCTTTGGCTGCTGCCGTGCCCCTTTTCCACACTTTGTCTTTTTTCCATCCTTTGGCCTACTCCTTTTTTTTGGACACCTCCAAATGTCTTTTGTGCCACTTCTGCCCCTCATACGGGTTTGCTGGGGCCCTGCTGCGTAACCTCCACACTCTGTCATTGTGCCACTCTGGGCCTACCCTTTTTTTTTGGCCATCTCCAGAATGTCATTGTCCCCACTCTCTCCCCTCATGCTGCTGTGGCTCCCGGGCCGTCCCCCTCCACACTCTGTCACTGATTTTGTCACCTGAGCCCTCACTTTTTTTTTTTTCAAGCGCCCCCCCGCTGCCATGACTTTAATCAGGCTACATTCCGGCTTCATTTTTGGTCATTTTTGCCTTTTTAAAGTGCCCAGGAATTTTATAGTGAACCCGATTCTAAGAGCTCGGCATTCAAAGTTGTCATACTAAAACACAACATTGTATAAAGCCCAAAAACCAATTTCCCCTGCATATTTGGGCATGGCAAAATTTTCTCCCAGCACCCTGCAGGCTCTGGCCCGCCTGGAAAATTTCAGTTTTTTTAAAAAGGGGAAATTTTCACGAAACCAAATTTTGGACCGAAACAAATTTTTGTCGGAAAAAAATTTAAAGGGGAAAACACTGAATGGGGAATTTTTTGAGAAATTCGCCCATCTCTAAATAAGGCTGGATGCAATTCTTGATGATCAAAGAAACAGATCCCTTGCTAACTCAACTTTCTTTGATATTATCAAGATTGAAGGACACATATCTTAATATTCACTTGCTCACTGTTTTGTGGGAAAAAACAGGGATAAAATCTTGCTTGGGCTATAAAATTGAATCCATTAATGGTGAAATATCCTTACCTCTGCGTATTTTGATTTAATGCAATCAAATATCCGACAATAGAGAGGAGATTCCTACACCCCAAGGGCATTACCTCATGATCATCTGAAAAAAAAAACAAAATTGCATCCCTGCATTAGACCCAAAAAGCTCACTTAAAAATTTTTCTTCTTTGGGAAAAGAAAATCAAAAGGAAACCACAAGATAAGAAAACAATAAATGGCCCCCCAATTCCCCCTATTTGCAGAAGCTTTTACCTAGGGGGGGTCATTATAAGTGAAAGTCCGCCTAGGAAATGTTCACAAACCCAAACCCCTTTGAACTGGCCTTAAAACCAACAATCGAGAAAGGGCATCAATCCCCTTTTTCCCAAACCCCGTCAAAAACAGATTCTTCTGAAGAGAAGCTTACGAAACTGATAACCCCTTTCCCAAACCCTATAAACGAGATAATTTAAAGGGTCCAGTCTTTAAAAGTTTCCCAAGAAAAACCATAAAAAAACACCCTTCTAACCCGAAGATGAAAACGTTCTTGAAGATAATCAAAAATGTATTTTTCAAGGATTATTCGAACAGCTTGGTCACACCACTTCCCTTCAAAACACAGAAATACCATCTCCCCAACAACAGGGACTAGGCACTGCAAAAACTTTTTTTTTGCTAAGCGCAAATTTAAAAAAAAGAAAACAGGAACTTTTTTTGAGATTTTTCCCGGTTCAGAGAACGACCCTATCAAAGACATCACAAATATCACATGAAGGTTTCATGTTTTTGGCAACTGCCCCTCTCCTGGGTGCAAACTTTTGGGCTCAGATTTTTCTGCTCAAGAGGGGGAGAGAGAAAAAAGGACAGAAAAGCCCGAAAATTTGTTTAGAAGACTTTTTATGTGAAAATACCTAAAAGTTTTTACTGCCCTTTACCAGAGCGCAATCCCGTCCCACTCAAAAGGACTCAAAATAAGCTCCCTGTTTTAAAAACCAGACTGCATAAGATAGCAAACAAACAAAAAAGTTGTCCCGGAACCTTTTTCCCAAATCATGATCCTTTGGGTTTGAAAAAATTTTTTAAAATTACAACAGACTTTTTATCTATGCAGCGCAGCCCAGGGGTCAAAAAACCTCAAGAAATGACACTTTGAGATGGGGAAATTGATTCTAACAAAGTGGACTTTTTTTTTAGAATTTCCCGGAAAACTTTGATTCGCCCGAAATTTTGAATTTGGGGGGAAATTTGCCCGGGGAAAGAAGTGTTTTTGGGATTTCTAAAAAGGCCGGGAAGCACATTGGGATGACAAAGGGGAAGAGAATCTTTGAGGGAAAAAAGGGAAAACCCTAAATTTACATGGGGCAGACTTTTTTTTATTATTAAATTTTTAATTTTTATTATTAATTTTTATTAAATTTTTATTATTATTAAAATTTTTTTTAGAGCACCAATTTAATCCAGGGCACTTACATTCGAGGGGGTTTTCATACCCAACATAAATCAGACGAGGAAAAATGAATTTAATGAATAAAAGACAATTGGCACAAAAGAGGGAAGGGAAAACCCCAAAAACCCCCCCGGGCTTAAAAATCTACAAGGAGGGGGAAAAGAGACAGGAAATGAAGGGGAGACATGTTTTTTGGAGGAAGTATGACAACAGGTTATTTTAGGTTTTTAGGCAAGCCTGAAGAAATGGGGGTTTTAGGTTTTCTTTTGAAGGTGGTGAAAGTGGGGGAGAGTTCCCGATGTGTTGGGCAGTGAATTTTTCCCGAGTGTGGGGAAGCCCCGGGAGAATTTTGGGGGGGGAAAAGGGTTTGGAGGAACTGATGAGGGGAGGAAACAAAAGGGGAAGGGCCTAAAAGGAGCGGGGATTTGGGGGAGGGGAGATATTTTTAAAGTAGGGCAGAGAGGGGTTTTTGGGGAGAGGTCGTGGGAGAGCCTTTTAGGTCATGGTTATTTTGCTTTAAAAATGAATTCGCTGGGGAATAGGGAAACCAGTGAAGGGGTTTTGGGAAGAGGAGAAAAGGGAGAGGAGTACCCAGGGGAAAAAAGGTGGGTAAGACGGGGGACAAGGGAAAGGATTGGGGGGGGCAAGGGTGCCAAACTGGGGGGCCACAGAGAAAAGTTGGGAGTAGTCTAGGCGGGAAAATGGGCAAGGGCATGGACCAGCATTTTTTAGGGGTCATAGTTTTAGGGAAAGAGCCCGGGTTTCGAGAGATTTTTTCAGGTGGAAGGGGGCAGGCAAAGGGGAGGGTTTTTGGGTGGTGGTTTGAAAAAATAGAGTGGAGTCTAGGATTACTCCAAACAGCGGACCCTTTCGGGACCCCCCCGAGAGTGTAGAAGCCGTTGTCTGAAAATAGAGAGATCAGGGGGCAAAGGGGGAAGTTGGAAAGGTGGGAAAAAATGATGAGCTCTGTTTTCTCTACATTTAGTTTTAGGAACTTTATGAGAAGAAGGAGGAAAGGGGGACAGACAGTCAGGGGTCCGGGGAGTAGAGAAGGACATCTGAGTAGAGTGGGGATCGTTTGCATACGGGGGTAATTTAAAGCTGTGGGGAGGGTAAGACTAAACCGAGGGCCCAAAAGTGTAGATAGAGAAGAGTAAAAACCAGGACTTTACCCCTAGGGGCACCAACAGAGAAGGCTTTGGGGGAGGAGGTGGGGTGAGAAAAGAGAGACCCGAAAGTCCATCAGTGGGGGTACGAGGGAGATCCCCGGGAAAGGGGGCCAAGTCCATGATGCCCAAGGAGGAGAGGAATTTTTAGGGAGGAAAGGGAAAAGGTCCCAAAAGTGTCAAAGGGAGAGGACAGGGCCCAAGGGGGAGGAGCACAGAGTAGTGCATGAGGCTTTAGCATTACTAGGTCAAATTTGTGGGCTTTGGGGTTTGGGCAGTTTCGGTAAGTGATGGGGTTTTGGGAAAACCCCCTTTTAATTTGGGGCAAAAGAAGTTTGGGGGAGAGGTTGGGGGGGACAGCTGAAATAGACCCTGCCCGCTCGAGGGAATTTTTGGGAAACAAAAGGGGGCAGTGGATGGGGCAAGTTGGACAAGAGGAGGGTCAAGGGGTTTTTTTTTTTAAAAGGGTTGGAGATAGTACATGTTTAAAGGCGGAAGGGAAAAATGCCAGAGGTTAAAAATAGGTTGAAAGATGGGGGGAGGACTGGGAAAAGATAGGCCTGAGGGGCGGGATGAAAGGGGTAAAAGGTCGGAACAAGACTACATAGTTTTGGTTGGATTTTTAAAAGTAAAGAGGAAAATTTGTCCCTGAGTGACTGGGGGGGAAGGGAAGTTTTAAGGGGGGAAAGCAGTTTGCAAAAGGGGAAGGGAGGGTGGTGGGGAAAACCCGGGGGGAAACTTTCTCTGATGTGGTTGATCTTCTGAAGGAAGTGAGTGGCAAAGTTGTCTGCTGAAAGGAGGGAGGAGGTGCTGGTGGACGGAGAAGAGAGTTGAAGGTTTTGAATAATTGTCTGGTTTTGTGGGACAGGGAGGATATGAGAGTGGTGAAATAGTGCTGTTTGGCTAAGGTGAGTGCAGATTTAAATATATGCAGTGATTGTTTGTATAAGGCAAAGTCATCAGTGGAGTGACATCAAGCCAATCAGAGACCGACGGGCTTCTGTGACGTCACAGCACCATAAGTACGGACGCTATGCTCGTTCCTCACACTGCTCTCGTTGTGCCCTGACATAAGCGGCTACTGCAGCAGCGGACATCTCACACAAAGGAAATAGCTTTTAACAGCGATTTGGGGTGGTGGGGGTGTCACTGCTTTTATCAGAGACTGCTCCTCTTCCGTTATCATTTTGATTCAGTTTGTGGGATATTGTAATTCAAGTCCAGGATGGGTTTAATTCTGCCCCATATACATTTTAAGTCCATCTGGTCATTTCTGGAGCGCAATTTATATTCAAGGGTTAATTAAGCGTGTTTGTGCTTTTATATTCAGTAAAATAAACTGTGTTTTTAAACGCCACATACGAGAAATTTTTCCTGGTGATTTCTGGAGCGCATTTTATATTCAAGAGGTAATTAAGCGTGTTTGTGCTTTTATATTCAATAAAATACACTGAGTTTTTAAACGCCAAAGACGAGTAAATTTTTCCTGGTGATTTCTGGAGTGCAATTTATATTCAACAGTTAATTAAGCGTGTTTGTGCTTTTATAGTCAGTAAAAGACAGATATCTTCATTAAACAGAGTCTGTAAATTTTTTGAACAAACAGTATTTCAGACAGAGAGGTGAGAGGCTCTTCACATGCGAGTGGCAGTGGCACAAACATTCCTGGAGCAGGCACAGGTCACAGCACAGTAAGGGGATGTCGCAGCAGGGGTCACTCGGTAAGGCCAGAACTGCCGGTGTCATGTAGCGGCCGTGTGTTGATCAGCAACCCAAGGGTTCTTGATTGGTTGAGTAGGTCATCAACTTCATCCCAGATGACATCTGACAACCCTAGCCAACAGTCGGTGGGTTCGTCAGATACAGGTCAGTGCCCCTCACCTGTCCTTAACCAGCCTCTGGTTCAGGTCCCGCAGCCAGAGAACTAATATGTGGACTGGGCTCAGTGCCACTATACAGCGAGGACGAACAATTTGAGGACAGTCAGCAGCTACTTAGCAACGAAGAGGTGGGGCAGACATCCCCTGCTTCTTGCAGTATTGATGTGGAGATTAGCATGGGAGGTTTTTTGGCGAGCAGTCAGCCTCTGCATACCAAGACCGTTGAGGAGGACAGCAGTGATGATCAAGCACTCATGAAGTATAAAAGTGGCGGTTTGAATCCAGTTTCTGCGTTACACAAGTTTGTTCAAATGCAGAGTACGAAACGTGAACTGAAGGAGACCATAACTACAGGGAATGTTTTATGTGCTTGTTTTGCATTCTGTGCCATTGTTGATTGAATTCAGTACAAAACTGGAATGGAACAGAACAAAAAAGAAGCAAAAGCAAATGCTGCAAAACTGGCTTTGTATGAACTTCTTCAGTATAAAGAATGTGAATCGTATGTCCAACTTACAGAAAGTAAAAACACAAGTCCTTCTGGGGGCCCTCCCCTGTTACTGGTGGAACAAATTACATCCACACAGATTCCAAGTGGTTTAAGAAAGCAGGTTGATAAACATTAATTTGTTCATGAACAGATAACATAAAGGAAAAGTTTGCTGAACTATTATCTAGGTGTCCAGATTTTGAAAGCTGTGGAAATTCTTTAGCTGCATTTTTAATGGAAAAGGCTCCCCACACAACCGCCTCCAAGACTATAATAATAATAATAATAATAATAATAATAATAATAATTATAATAATAATCTTTAGAGCCTATAAAGAAAGCGTTTCCTTCAGCCTCGTCTGTCATATCCGTATACCGTACCTCTTCCCTCCGTCCCTTGACCATAAACCATTGCCGCCTGTCCTGACCTTACTGCCTGTCCCCGACTCCGAGTTTGCCTTACCATGCTACACCTCGGCTGCCACCGCAAGCAAGTCACATCAGGAGTAGCAACCTGGTAGACTTCCGCCGCAGCAAGTCCATGCCGCTTTGCGGCGGGCTCTGGTGAAAACCGGGACCTACTTAGAGTCCGCTCCCTGGGGTGCTATTGACATCGCTTGCGGTGGTCAAGTGGATCCACTACCGCTGTCCGTGACAACATGAAGTAGTGGAATGACGTTATTCATCCCGTAGTCCTGACGACTGACAAATAAATTGTCCGCATGAAAGGGCTTGAGCAAACGGCAGGTGTCACGCATGAGCTGCCTCTGGCCGACATTAATATTAAACAGGGGTGTACTCCTGTCCGCTTGGATCATCAATAAATCATGAATTTCCTTTCTCTGTACATAGAGTCGTTCCAACATATGGAGGCTGGAATTCCAACGTTTGGAAATGTCACATATCAGTCTATGTTGGGGGAGGCCGGTCTGCCACTGCAGCTTAAGGAGGGTGTGCTTGGCAGTGTAAGAATGGCTGAAGTGCATGCAAAGTTTCCTGGCCATTTTTAGAATGTCTTGCAGATGGGTGTAAGACTTGAACAACCAGATTGAACGTGTATGCCATGCAGGGAGCGTGGCGCTGCCCTCCTCCTACACAGCGCGGGCACCATGTTCTTTCCTTCATCTGTCACAAAGGGTCTAATGTTCAGGTGTGGCGGAGACTGCCACAAATCGATATCATCTTGCATGACCGGGAGAATCTCCTCCCGAGTGTGACTTTGCTCGCCCAGGGGAATACTCCTGTCCACTTGGATCATCAAAATCGTTAATGGCCTTTCTCTGTTCATCAGTTTCCCCCTGATCTTAAATTTCCCGCTGTTAATATATTTATTCCTGTTCATCAATTTCCCCCTGTTCATAAAATTCCCCCTGTTAATATATTTATTCCTGTTCATCAATTTCCCCCTGTTCATCAGTTCCTGTCTGCCCATGTAGCCGACATTTCTGCTACGTTACCTGACCTCGAATCTCCTCCGCCTGCCCTGACCTGTTGACCTGACCTTTGACTACGAGTTTCGTTTAATGATTCGGTATCTGCTGCGCCTCAGCTGCCACCGCAAGCTAGTCGCGCCAAGGGTAGCGACCTGGTAGGACTCCCGCCGCAGAAAGTCCATCCTGCCTTGCGCCGGGCTCTGGTGAAAACCGGGACCTACTTAGACCCCGCTCCCTGGCGTGGCCGCTACCACTGCTTGCGGTGGTCCAGAGGAGCCACTACCCGTGTCGTTACAATGGCAGTAGTGAATGTCAAGTTTCCGGGCCAGTTCTTTGAATGGTGCAGAGTCCACCAATTGAAAAGGGAGGGACTACAGTACTGTACAACCAACTTGGACAGGAGCACGGTCAGCTTTTGCACTTTGGGATGGCTAGACGCATACTGCTGTCTCTTGGCAATCGTCTCAGTGAACTGCTGCTGGCACCATGAGTGCTGAGGAGCAGGAGTATCTGGACCGATAGATGATGTAATAGACAGGGAGTTGTCTTCGGCAGAGGTGGTGAAGCCTTGACTGCCTGAAATGGGAGGCGTGCCACTGGGTGCTGCTGCTGTTGGGACAGGATGGACCACCACATCTGAAACACGTATGGTGACGCTGAATGATGTTGATGCATGGCCGTGATGACAACATTAGGTCCCTGTTCACACTTTACTTTCTGCCCACAGATTCTACATATAGTTATGCTCGCCTCCTCTGGTGTCTCGTCAAAAAATTGGAACACCGCAGAGTAGGTGATTTTACCACCAAAGCTCCGCACTGACTGACTGTTACCACCGCTGACCTGGTGAGCCCCTGTGCCGCTACTTTCTTGGACCTGCTAAGTGGGTGGTCTAAATCATGGCCATTTGGCTTCCAACCTCGCACTGCTGCCACTCTGCTGACTCCCGGCCACACTACCGACTTATGGGCTGCGTCACTGCCTAACACGCAAGCTGCCACTCTCTTCTCCCAATGATAATGATGAAGCCCTTGTACACTGCTGGTCTGGGTCAGATCATAGCATCACATGGCTTTCAAAACCACCAGTATGCTGATGACACACAACTTTACATCTCCGGCCCAGACATTAACTCTCTACTTTCCAAGATCCCAGATTGTCTGTCTTCCAAATCCTCCTTCATCTCCTTCTGTCTCCTAAAACTTAATGTAGAGAAACCAGAATGCTTCCAGGGCCGGAACAATGGGTAGTCGAGGGTAGGCGACCGCGTAGGGCGGCACTTCCTCCCAGGGAGAAAAGGAGGCATGGAGTGGGCTGAATTTTCCATTTGAGGGACACTTTATGCCTTTTTTAACTAGGGCACCTTACCTTGTCCCAGCCTTGCTTGCTTCACCCGGCTCCCAAGTGCATTCCGCTACATCGATTAGTGTTTGCCTGTCACTGACGTCCACCTTAACGGTGTCACTGTACAAAGCCTTACCACTCACAACATAACCCCCCAGTGCAACTTTCTTCATCACTATTTTCCCACTTCTGCAAGAAGCATCGGATGTGTTCCCTACCTCTTTGCTGCCCACTGTCCTCAAATAGTTCGTCCTCACTGTATAGTGGCGCAGCACATAGTAGTTCTCTGGCTGTGGGAAGCGAACGGGACAGAGGTGGGTTGAGGACAGGTGAGGGCCCCTCACCTGCTCCCGGGCCATGCCAACTAAGGGTTGTGTCTGACAAACCCACCGACTCTTGGCTGGGGTTATCAGATGTCATCTGAGAGAAAGAGTATGACCTAGGATGTGGTCAACACATGGCCGCTAGATGACACCGGAAGCTTTGGCCTCGCAGGGTGACCCCTGCTGTGTCCGTCCCCTTACTTTGCTGCAACCTGTGAAAGCTCCAGGAACCTACTATTGTGTTCTTTGACGCTATTGTAGGATCTTAGCCCTCAGCTTGTTTTTTTTCCAGCTGCCGCTGCCATGACTTTGTCAGGCTGCATTCCTGCTTCAGTTTTTTGGTCAGTTTTGCCCCCGTAAGTGCCCGGGGAATTGAAGGGTGAAGCGATTCTAAGAGCGGCAACAGTCATGTGTGTGTCATATTAAAACACAACATTGTATGAAGACCAAACAAAGCTCCCTCTGCATATTTAAGCATGGCACAATGTTTTACAGCACCCTACATGCTCTCTGCAGCCAGGAAATAGCTTTTTTTTAACACGTTTCATCGTGAATTAATTCGGGACGAAAATAATTTTGTCTGAAAATTCGAGGAACTCGGCGAATCGCCCATCTCTAACAATAACTATGATCCTTATGACACTGAAAATCCGTTCCAAGAAATATATACCAGTATAGATAGTGGACTTTCCAAAGAGCTATGTTAACTTAGAGCTGGACCTTTGAGAATTACCTTGTCTTTAAAGAGGAGCGATCCTCTCAAAGACAGCAGCCAGTATACAAAGCATATGATTGATAAGATAATCTGGTATAAGAAATCAGATATGGGTACCCAAAGAGCAATGCAGTATTTTGTAGAGAAAACAATGTAGTTTTAAAAGAGCCTTGAGTATCAATTAGTTAACATTAACAATGCAGACCTCATTTATAACCAACATTAGGTACCTTCTTGAAAATATTTATTTTATCTCTTTTAATAAATTGCATACCCTCTTGCATTTATGTTCAAATTTACATCACTATTTTTTTTTTTTTTTATATTCAGGTGACTTTTACAATTTATCAGAGTGAACCTCAATTACTCATCCAAGACTGATCATATTGTCGGGAAATACGGTGAAGTCGGTGAATCTCTACCGACACTCTTACTTTTCAAGTTGACCTAAAGCAAAGGCCTTTCACACGACTTGGGGCCACATGTATGAATCTCGCCGGGTCGAGGCGCCGTTTTCCGCCAGTTTTTCGGCGGAATCTGCGCCTGATTTATGTCGCGGCCGGGCGGCGCTCATACATATCATGTAAAGTCTGCCGCGCCTCGCCAGCGTATGAGGCGAAGTGCGGGGACATGGGCGCTGTGCGGCGCTGCGCCTATGCTTCGCCGTCCGAGGAAGTGCACTCATACATGCGGGTAAAAGTCCGCCGCGCCTCGCCAGTGTGTGGGGTGCAGTGCGGGACTTAGGCGCCGTGCGGGACTGCGCCGAGAATCTGTTCCGATGCGAGACAGGCTGGAGCGGCGGAAATCATTCCAGATGTCGGTGCAGAGTATGAAGCAAAAATCGCCTTTATAAAGGCGTTCTACGTTTTTTGGGTCTAAATCCTCCGTCCGAGGCGAAGTGAAGCAGGATCGGAACATGCGAGGAAGCGGATCGAAGATCGCGACAGAAGTCTCGGCGCTCGCTCCGTGCAGCAGGAGTGTGATTCCCGAAAAAAAATCGCCTTTATAAGGCGGAAAACAGTGTCAGAAAGGAGCTGAATGTACAAAATACACTTCTTAAAAAATAAAATCACTTTCCCAAAAACTCGAGAACGGCACAATATCAAGAAATATGATATTGGAAATTGCCGGGAAAATACAGTAATTCAAATCCTGAAACCTATTCTCATTGGTCGGCATAAACCGGCCAATCAGAATAGGAGCGACAAAGTCCCATTCTAGCCTATGGAGAAGTTTAGACCAATCAGAATAGGAGCGACAAAGCCCCATTCTAGCCTATGGAGAAAAATGGACCAATCATATTCAAAGGCGGGACAGTTCAAAATACAGTAAAAAGGCAGAAAACGAGGCTGATTGGTTGAAGCAACGGGGGCTCGTCCAGCTTAGCCAATCAGAGCTGCGAGCTACTTTCTCATAGAGTTCTATGGAGAAAAGAAATTCTGAGCGCGCTCTGTGATTGGCTAATTTCAAAGAGCCGCCGTTAATTTGGACCAATGGGAGAGCGAGCGACGCTCCTATGGGTTTTGTAATGCAATCTGAAATCAAACTGTATATGGCCGACATCACATTATAACACTACACAAGTTGTCACGATGTGTATATAAAAGGAATCCTAATATGTGGCTAACGAAAAAAAAATATTAATTCCCAAAATCATGTTTATTTCTTATTTTCGTTAGCCAAGGATTAATAGTATGGGTGCATCGAAAATAAAGAAAAAAACATGATTTTAGGGAATTAATCTTTTTTTTCCGTTAGCCACATATTAGGATTCCTTTTATATACACATTGTGACAACTTGTGTAGTGTTATAATGTGATGTCGGCCATATACAGTTTGATTTCAGATTGCATTACAAAACCCATAGGAGCGTCGCTCGCTCTCCCATTGGTCCAAATTACGGCGGCTCTTTGAAATTAGCCAATCACAGAGCACGCTCAGAATTTCTTTTCTCCATAGAACTCTATGAGAAAGTAGCTCGCGCTCTGATTGGCTAAGCTGGACGAGCCCCCACTGCTTCAACCAATCAGCTCGTTTCTGCCTTTTTACTGTATTTTGAACTGTCCCGCCTTTGAATATGATTGGTCCATTTTTCTCCATAGGCTAGAATGGGGCTTTGTCGCTCCTATTCTGATTGGTCAATTCTCCTCCATAGGATAGAATGGGACATTGTCGCTCCTATTCTGATTGGCTGGTTTATGCCGACCAATGAGAATAGGTTTCAGAATTTGAATTACTGTATTTCCCGGCAATTTCCAATATCATATTTCTTGATATTGTGCCGTTCGAGAGTTTGGGAATATGTTTTTTTTTTGTATTATGTGTATTTTGTACATTCAGCTCTTTTCTGACACTGTTTTCCGCCTTTATAAAGGCGATTTTTTTCGGGAATCACACTCCTGCTGCACGGAGCGGAGCGCCGAGACTTCTGTCGCGATCTTCGATCCGCTTCCTCGCATGTTCCGATCCTGCTTCACTTCGCCTCGGCCGGAGGATTTAGACCAAAAAAAAACAGGTCTGCTTGTCGGAGCTGCCGAGCGCCGCGTTTTGGCGAGCTGCGATGGTACATGCCTCGGACTATACGAGCGCGCCGCGTCCCGCCCCGGAACGCCTACACCGCGCCCCACCGCGCCCACTGCCCGCCCCTTCATGCGGGCCGCAGCCGAAAGTGCCGAACGCTGCGTCCGACAGCGGGATTCGGGCTGGGAGGCGCAGTGTACGCCAGAAAACTGCCGTAAAGCCCCTTCATACATGTCGCCCTTAGTGTCTTACCTACCATAAACGGTCTATACGATCCACCAGGGTTTGCAGCACAAGTGATCATGCAAGGTAAGACTCTGCTCAGAGAATTAACTACAGATACATGTGATTGGAACTCTACACTTTTCCCAGAGCAAGAAGTGTTATGGAAACCATGAAGAGACTCTTTAAAGATGTTGTCTAACCTACACATAGCTAGACCATATGCTCTTATCCCTCCTAGAGAAGTTCAATCTGGGAAGCTCTGTATATACTGTGATTCTTTAGTAAAAGTAATTGCTGCAGTAGCTTATCTCAGAACAATGGACCTTAAAGGCCAAATGCATGATAACTTTGTAATGCATGAAGCGAAGTTGGCACCACAACTGGAGTCTACCATACCTAGACTAGAGCTTTGTGCTGCTTTTCTTGTGGTAGAACTGGCAGAAATGATTATGTCATAAAATGTAAATAGATGTGAAACTTGACGTTACAGTTTTCCATACAGAAAGCAAAGTAGTGTTGGGCTACATTTACAATGAGTCTAGAAAAGTTTATGTCTATGTAAACCACAAAGACCAAAGACTTAGAAGGTCGACAAAAGATACTCAGTAGCGCTATGTGCCGACTGACCACAACCCAGCAGACCATGCTACCAAAGCTGTATCAGCATCTCGCCTTAAAGACACTACCTGGCTCACAGGGCCAACACTTCTATACAAACCAATACCTGACAATTTGGACAAAAACACAACATAAAAACTTTTACTGCTAGACTTTTATTGACACATTCTACTCTTTTCCCTCAAAAAGTTAGACAATCATCTATTGTTGAATAGCCTGACATGATCTTTTCCTAAAAACACTGGAGAAAAGTACAAACCCTAGCAGATGTCTTCTGGGATAAATGGAGAAGACAATACCTTTCTACTTCACAGATATGAAGCAAATGTCAAACTCGTAATAGAATTAATTTTCTTTTTCTCTTCTTGGATACCTTAATGTGGTACCCTGGGGTCCCAGAAGGGGAATGCCATGCCTTCAGGTGTATTTCTGTTTCAGCTGCAACAGCTACATATAGTAGCTGTTTGTGTTTACTGTTAGCTAACATACAATTCTAGGTATGTCCCATTAAAGATACCATAACCATATCACCTGACCCTGCTGACATCATCAAGTCAGCTCCTTAGCAGCCATTTTCTCCTGACTGAAAGCATGTTAGAAATCCTCTCCCATCCAAGCCTACAATAGCATAACTGGTATGTTCAAACTACCATTCAGGTCTGCAGATTATACAGTGATGCATAATATTGTGTTCTATGTCCATTGCTGTTGTTTACAGTTAATGGTTAGACCCATGCTTGCTGCAGACAGGACAGCACTGTACACTCTTTGTATTTGTGTCTGCACATGTGTATATATACATACTGTACATCCCTGTAATGTATGTCATTGCATTTCTTGTTCATGTCTGCACTGTCTTGTGTAATATTTTGTGTTTACATGCTGTAATGCCACAGTAAGTGTATGTCTTTTTATTCTCTTAGTTTTACACTATCCCTTGTGATAAAATTTTAAATCGGACATCACTCCTCGTGCATTGCTGGGAAAGCGTTTAGCTGTCTGTCAACATATGCTCCACACACATAGCGAGGACAGAACAGTGGTCATCAATACACTGCAAAATGTGTCACATATTTTTTTTTTTGTGATTCAACTGCGTTTATTACAACAGAAATCAGTACAATGCGTACATAATTGGTAGAACAATAGTTAAGACCATATAGGCACGTTACACAAGAAAGGCAAAACTAAGAACAGTGATCAGTTATGATAATGCAGGACACAGCACAAAATAAACAGAAAATAATGTAGCATTATAGCAATGTCCTGAACGGTGGCCGACAGAAAATGACTCATGTACTAATACAATGGTAGTATGTGATATATAATCAAAATAAAAACAACCAAAAAATTAACAATTCCAACAAGAATTCAAAGGTTAAAAGAGGGAAAAATAAATGGACCTAATATACGGCCTCTATGTCCGAGGGATTTTAACAGTCCCAAATTAAAGCATAGAGCTGGCGTGGGTGCTATGGCCGACGGACTGACGAACAAGACAGGTATCACGATTGCACATACACTCACAGACACATGCATTCACACACGGGAAGAAAAGGGGAGGGGTGTGGGTTTGGTGGTGGGTAGGGAACGGTGGAGGGGGTAGGGAGGGGAGAGTCATGGCCCTTGTGGGGTGGGGCGGGATCCCGCAGACACTGCACGGGCTTGCGTATTTAGAGAATTAAAGGCGGGGGAATCTATGAATTGCAGCCAGGGCGTCCATGTCCTGACCAGTTGCCGGGCTCGGTCCTCCGAAATGACCAGGAGCTCCTCCATATGGTAGACATGAGAGACCTCCCTGAACCAATCCTCAAAAGAGGGTGGCTCTGGCGATTTCCATCGCCTAGGTATGACCGTCTTTGCCGCCTGCAGCAAGTGCCGGAGAAGGGATTTTTTATATGTGGAGGCTCCAAAGTCCACCATAAACAGAAGAGCTGCCTCAGGGGTCTTTGGTATGGCCAAGCCTGAAATTTCCCTAATAGCAACGTATATTAAATTCCAAAAGTCGGACAGAGAAGGGCACTCCCACCATATATGGAGCATAGTTCCTTCAGAGGTTCCGCAACGCCAACAAGACTCTGGAACTTGTGGGTACCATTTATGGAGCAAATGGGGCACCCTGTACCATCGGGAGAGGATTTTGAAGCCCGTCTCCTGGGCCTTCGTTGCTACGGTAGCTTTGTGGGTAAGACTAAAGCATTTGTGCCATTGTGCGGGGAGGAACTGCTTACCTAGGTCTTTCTCCCAGGCTGCACAATAGGGGGGGAGGTCCAGTTGGTCTTTAGCGGAGAGTTCCCGATAAAGCGCGGAAACAGAGTGACGTGGGGGGGAGTAGTCAAGGCACATCTGCTCGAACCGAGTGAGAGGTCTTTGGGCGTTAAATGTATTGCCCAAAGAGGATATAAAATGCTGTAGCTGGATGTATTGGAAGGCCGATGAGGTCTGTGCAGCGGGTCCAGCCATCAGTCCCGCGAGTGGGACAAGCCTGCTCCCCCCCATCACTTGGCCAAGGCGTAGGGGGACCAACCTAGAGCCTCCAAAAAACGGGCGTGGGCCCAGACCCGGCGGGAACGAGGGATTATCGGAGAGCGGCATGAGAGGTCCCAACCTATCAATCAAAATCTGGTATGTTTTATGTGAGCAAACTGAGGTTAAAGTATGAGTGACCGTGTATGAGAAATGGTACCGGCTCCTTAGGGCAGGGGTCCAGACCCAAGGGAGTTTT